>APFE031040743.1:31333-54547 GCA_000404065.3 Pinus taeda
ATGTCATATACAATAAAATGAAAGTCTAATCCTATTGATTTCCTTTGCCCCTCTTGCGAGAAAATGCCACAGCTTTCCCTTTCCCTCTAGATGTAGATGCTGGTGCCCGTGCTGGTGGAGATGGTAGTGGAGTCTGATGTGCTCTAAAAGCTGAAGAACTAGAAGTAGGAGCTATAGGAGGTAGACCACGTCCTCTACTGGTGGCAGAGGTAGCCCGGGCAGGTGGTGTCACCTGGAAACATTACAATCTCCAAATCCTGAAATCCTGAAAAACTGATAAGTCTACTGGATTTTAAATGAAATCTAAAATTCTACTTTCTCCATATGAAATCCAATGAGGCTGGATCCACTCTCAAACATCCTGAGTCATTTCATGGTAATGTTAAAAATTTAAGTAAAAGGATGAAAATGAAGATTAAGGAGAATGTCACTTTTACTTTAAGAATTTAACATTACCATGAATAGCATATCCATACTAGGGCCTAGACTTGATCATTAAGCAATTGAAAAACCAAAAAAAATTATAAAATCGTGCTGCCCCGACCCCCCACGATTTTTTAAGAAAAAATCGCGATTTTTTCAGTAAAAATCGGCAAAAAAAATTTAGGCGATTTTTTCGTTTATTTATCACGATTTAATCGGCAAGGTGAAAAAATCGCGATTTAATCGCGATTTTCACAACACTGATTTTAATAAAATTGTTTCTTGTTGGAATTTCCCAAAACGCTTTCTGAGTTCTTTGTAATATGTGTGCCCAAGCCTCCTTGCAAAATTTGAGGCCTAGAGCACATCCGATGCTACCTGAAATCAACACTCCCTCTTTGCGAGGAATGTGCTCTAGAAATATACGTTGCTGCATACTGTTCTGACCTTGAAGCATCATCCTTTGCGCTGCTGATGTCTGACATGCTATCCACCAACTACTGCATTGCTGCTGCAACTGTAGTGCTACTGACACTGCCACTATCAACACTGCATCCGTACTACAACTCCCTCAAGTGTTGCATCTGTGTCGCTGCTAGCACTGCCACTGCACTGCAAATTGTTGTTGCTACTCCATCAACAGCGGAAAAACATCCAAAATTACTGAACTAACCGTGTTCAGTATGATACCATGTGAATGCTGAAGCTTGACTGCTGCTAGTCTCTGCACTGACCCTCTCAATCTATTGAGCCGCTGTTGACCTCTGCTTTGTGCCATCTGCATTGCTGCCAACTATGCTCTGCGCTGCTTAGTCTCTGGCGCTCCTAGTCACTGCAATTGTCTCCCCGACACTCCTCGACACCATCCGACACTAGTCCATCCTGCTACTTCTAATTTGGGCTCTCGTAGCAGGAAAATGATCCTAGAGGTGGACTCCTTAAGGATCCTGCCCATCTGTAGGTCTTCAAACTACAACGCCAAAATCAGCCCACGGTTGATTTGGGGTAGCATCGGATGTGCTCTAGTCATGAAAATTGGTGGAGAGGCTAAAACGCATAAGATCTCCAAGACCCAGAAATGGTTTGGACATGTTGTACCCGGTATGGAGATATTAAAATAATTAATATTGTTAATGGAGTTCCTAAGTCTAAACTTAGGAAAAAAATATTAATGGGTATTAATATAAAACTGGGTTAGAAGGTTCCAAAAGTCATGGATAAAGCCAAATCTAATCTTAGCCGTTGATTAGAGATTTAATCTCGGCCATTGAAGGACCAACGAGAAAAGTATAAGAAGAGGTTTGAGGGTCAGTTGAAGAACACACCAGAGTGATCAATTATTCATTTTGCTAGAGCGGGGTTGCTAAGCAAAAGTGAATTAGTGATCATCAGTGAAGGGCAGTGAGTATTGGACAGAGAGGCAGAGGCAGTACTGAGAGACCAGCACAGAAGTAGAGAGAGCGAGAGCAGCAGCCAGTTCATGCCACGTAGAGTCCAGCAGAGACAACGCAAAGGCTAGAGGGACTGCGTCATCGACGCAGTGGCTGTTGGAGTGACGCAGAGGGTCCCAGACGCTGCGCAGTGCCTCAGAGGGCTGATGCAGAGGGTCTTGGGGCTGACGCAGGTCGGCAGAAGGTTGATGCAGAGGCCAGAAGGGCCAGCGTTGAGCTTTAGAGTCGTCAGAGAGGGTTTTGTGGGACAGGTTTTTTGAATACCTATTTCTGAATATAGAGGTATTGCTGTTGTGTATTTTTCTGTGTCGCGTGAGTTGATTAGGCACCTAGTTATACTCAAGGAAATACTGCATAATAATAAACCCTCAGAATAGCTGCTTTGATTTTCCTGCATTGGGTTTTTCCGAGGACATTTGTCCAAAAATAACGGTGTCACTTGTGTGTTTGTTTTCTTTCAGCTGATGATCTGTAGATGTTGTGATTGTATTATGTTTATTTCAGTGTTTAAATGTTTTAAATAACTTGTGCAGAATTTACAAGTAGAAGAGATCAACCAGTAGAATACAGATTAACTTTCTAATGGATAGACTTAAAAAATTCAACACCCACCTCCCTCTTGTAGGTATCTCCATTGTCATGGCGAACTCCTCTTCCTTGATCTTCGCGGGCGCAACTTTCGGATCGTGTTTCTCATCCTTGTCCTGCTTCCTGAGAGGACATTGTGTAGCGTAGTGACCCATCTCACCACACTTGAAACACTTGATCTTCGAGACGTCCTTCTTATGTCTCCGCTGCTCCTGCTGTCCCTTCGACACAAGGGTTGCATTATCCTGCTCCTCCTTGGGCTTCGACCCACTGTTGCTGCTTCCATCAAGTTTAACCTGGACTAAGCCTCTCCTCAACTCCTCTTGTTTTAGAGTTGCCCACATCTCATCCCAATTCTACAAGGCTGCTCTGCCCAGGATACTTTGGCAAAGACTTGCCACTCATCTGAGACAGAATTGAGGGCTAGTCTAACCAACTCTAAATCTTGAGGTGTATGCCTCGCAACACACAATACATCACAAGTTTCATTAAGCTTCGTGAGGAATGGATCCACATGCTCCCCCTTCTGCATCTGAGCAGATCTCAGCTTCTGCTCCAAATACATCTTGCGTTGCTCGGAAGATTCTTGATACAGCGTTGCCAAGGCATCCCACATCTCCTTAGCAGTCCCTTTGCAAGCGACATGACACACTACATGATCCTTTACTCCATCAAGGATCATCCTCTTGGCCTTCACCATTTTTGATCGATACTTCTTCAATGGATCTGCATTTGCAGGCACAACCACCACGCTGTCGACATATGTCTTGAGGGCATGCTCATCTAAAAGGAATGACCTTCTAGCCTTCTAGATGACGTAGTTGGATGCTCCATCCAACTCGTCTTGATCCCTCAAGCCACTAGATGCCATTTCTGCCACAAATGTGGAAAATCTCCTCTCTCCCCTTTGTTGCTGCTGGGCTAGCCTACGCACTTCCTAGTAGAGCTAGTAAAACTGCTGCCCCTTGATGCTGCTCAACTGTAGTGAATTCAAATTCCTTGGTTAGGAATTTTTTGAGGTAGAAATTCCCTCAACCATGCTTCTCTTCTTTCTTCGAACGATTTTTTGCCCATCAAACTGCCTGCAGAAAATCTACGTCCCACCAGTTTCTCCTCACGCTGAGGCTTCAGTGCTGCTCCCTTTGCCCCGACAAAAAATTTGAACTGGAAGTCCTCTCCGTCGGCTCACTCGAAGAGACACTACCTTGAAATTTCAGCCCTCTGGCTAAGAACTGTGCAAACCCTATGGGGTTTCGAATTGCTGCATCCTGCAGCTTTTCAATCTCCCTCTTCTACTCAGTGTTGGGTTCTCTGGTAATGCTCTTCTTGTTCCACTTGCAGCTCCGATACCATGTGAAAATTCCTCAACCAGAATCCCTACTGGAGCAACTGATAATGTTTCTTCTATTTGTTAAATTAACCAATCAAATTATTTGCAGTTTCCTACGACAAATAGCAAAACATATACATTGCAACCTTCATTTAATTAAATATTATGCGGAGACAAGAGACTGAGCAAGAAAGAAAATACAACACAAATGACACCATTGTTTTTGGACAAATGTCCCTGTAAAAACCCAATGTGGAAAACCGGTGCAGTAGTTATGAAGGTTTTATTATTATGCAGTGGTAAATCTAAGTACAATTCTTGGATGTGAAAATTCCTGAATCTAACACATCAAAAACCCCTATTGCAATCTCTGGTTTACTATATCCTACTTGGTCTTTATATTAACAAGTTATTTAATAACATAAACATCGAAGTAAACAAAATTGCAACCTTCACAACTTTACAGATCAACAACTGAAATAATTTGAGACAACAGAAGGGACACCGTTAGTTTTGGACAATCGTCCCCGAAAAACCCAATGCGGGAAAACTGGTGCAACAAATATGAGGGTTTTATTATTATTGCAGTTTTCTGAATACAACTATGGTGTCAGTAATGGCTCACCCTTCAGAGATTTTCCTTGGCAGAAGTACCTTGTTATGGAGATAGATATACCGACTGATTAGCAACCGAATGATGATTTCCACAGTGACTTCGATTGTTTCTTAGTTGGACAACGAAAGCTGCTCCAAGCTTCTCTCTGGAACTGCGTCACCCTCTACAACTCTGCGTTTGCCTCTCAGCCCTCAGTCTGTCCCACGAAAACACCAAAGAGCAGCTCTTGCTGCCTAGCGTCAACTTTGCTAGCCTCTGCGTCTACCTGCGTCAACTTCTTGACCTCGTGCGTCCTCAGCGCTGGCCCTCCAAGCCTCTGCGTCAACTCTAGCTGCCTTTGCATCAGCCCAGGCTGCCTCTGCGCTGTCTCTCCGATACCATCTCTGCCTCTCTATTATGTATTCTTCGCCTTCTGCCGAATTGGCCCCCACTGCAACAAATCACTAACTCTATTTTCAGCAAACCCTGCCCTAGAAAATCGAATTGATTAATCAACTTGGTGTGTCTCTAACTGACCCTCAAGCCTCCTCTTATACTTTTCCTATTGACGATTCAACGGCCGAGATTAAGTCCCTAATCAACGGCTAAGATTAGAATTGGCTTGATCCTCGTCTCTTAGAACTTTCTCACCCATATTATATTAATACACATTAATATTTTAATTTTCCTAAGTATAGACTTAGGAACTCATTAAAAATATTAATTATTTTAATATCTCTTCCTCTTGGTGGAATTTCTCCAAATGATTGCTGGGTCTTGGAGATTTCATGTGCCTTAGCCTCTCCACCAAATTTCGTGGCTAGAGCACATCTGATGCTACCAAAAATCTACACTCCGTCTTAGCAAGGAATGTGTTCTAGCAATGCTTCACCATAGAAGCATCACATTGATCCTCCTCATTGATCCTCTGTGCTGATGCTTGGCCTGCTGCCCCACATCCATTGCACTGTTGGTTTCTGTACTGCTGCCCATGACACTGCCACTGCCACTGCTACATCTGTACTGCAGCTCCCTCTCAAAATGCTGCCTCATTTTGCCCATAACATTGCCATTGCTAACTGCTACATTGCAACTCAATTACCGAGAAGTAAGTAACTGACTTCACCCAAACACTGACATCTTGGTCAATTTGGAAGCCTCGTGATGTTGAAGCTACCTGTGTTGCTATCTTGTGCTCCCTCTGTTGCCACGACGTTGCTGCAAACACCTCTGTGCCTCTCACACTACTGCAATCTCCATTGCGCTGCTACAGACTTCTGCTCTCTAGCATTGCCTTGTCGCTCCACCACATCTTGCTCTATTCGACACCTGTCATCATGCTACTGTCTTTAAGGGCTCTTGTGGTCGGATGTGATCCAAGAGTTTGAACTTTGGGCACCTCCAGGATCCTACCCGCACACGTAGTCCTCTCGACTACAGCTCTATGTCTCCCCACCTCTTCTCTAGAGGCACATGAGCACTCATGGCACAATCATCATCAATCTTGACATCCTTCTTCGCCTTTGCTGGAGTTGCCTTAGAGTCGAAAGCTTCTCCCTTTCCTTTCTTCCTGGGGCACTTAGATGCATAATGTCCCAACTCCCCACAATTGAAGCACTTGACATTGGAGATGTCATTCTTCTTCCTCTTCTGAACCCCCGCTATCCTGCAGATGCTAGAGCCGCATCCTCCTCCTCCTCTTTCTTGAATTAAACTCCCTTACCGCTAATCCCCGCCTTAGTCAAACTCCTGATCTCTTCCTGTCGAAGAGATGCCCGCATCTCCTCCCAACTGGGGAGAGTCGCTTTGCCCAAAATGCTTTGGACAAACATCTCCCAATCCTCAGAGACTGCATTCAGAGCAGTCTTGACCATAAACTTTGGATTCTGTATAGACCCCACGGAAGTAAGCTGGTCGCGAATTCCTTGCAACCTAAGAAGGAAGTGATCTATTTCCTCTCCTTTCTGTATCTGATATGACCTCAACTGATTTTCCAATAACATCTTCCGCTGCACGGAAGAGCCCTGGTATAAGGTGGTCAACGCCTCCCACATCTCCCTTGCTTTGTTCTTTTCAGCAATGTGTGGTATGACATGATCTTTGACCCCGTCTAGGATCATGCATTTTGCCTTCGCCTCAGTCTCCTCATACTTCTCATTAGCATTAAGGGTCAACTAGGACAACTACAGTTTTCAATGCATAGTCCTTGATGCGATGCTTATCCAGGATTGGTAGGATCTTGGCCTTCCATATGACAAAATTGGAAGCCCCGTCCAATCTGTCCTGATCCCTCAATCCATTTACTGCCATCTATGCTCCTCTTCTAGACTCCCTCTGAGTCTTGACATCACTCCTGGAAATCCTCTGGCCAATTGTCGAATCACTCCTCTCCAATCCCCCTTTGTTGTTGCAACTTGGATCTAGATTTCTTGGCTAGAAATCCGTCGAGGTAGTGCTTCCCTCTATCTTGGTTCCGCCTCCTTAAGACACTGTTCTGCACTGATAGAAACAACGTCCACTAGCTCCTCAAATCACAATCTGCACAGCTCCCTTAGCCCCGACAACTGAAGGATCTGAGCCCTTTAGGCTCTGTGCAATCACGGTATAGGCTAAATCTAATCCTCCCAGCCAATTGCGTCAATCCTTCTTGGTTGAGAAGGATGACGTGGCTTTGCGTGACCTTGTTTTGCCCCTCTATGCCTCTGCGCTGGGCCTTCTCCAAGCTCAAAATGCTGATGTAGGCTCTGGGTGAGCCTCTGCGTCACTCTCTTTGCACTGCGCCACTCCTCCTCTTGCCTCTTCAACTCTAGAACAACGACGTCTCTCGGGACAGCTGCTTTTCTGCTGCAAATTCTTAGATTTCTTCGGCTGGTGTCTTCAGTTTTCTTTGATCTGCAATCGCTCTGATACCATGTCAAAAATTCCTAAATCTAACACATCAGAAGCCCCTACTGCAATATCTGGTTTACTATCTCCTACTTGTTCTTTACATTAACAAGTTATTTAATAACATAAACATCGAAGTAAACAAAATTGCAGCCTTCACAACTATACAGATCAACAACTGAAATAAATTGAGACAACACAAGGGGCACCGTTATTTTTGGACAATCGTACCTAGAAAAACCCAATGCGGGAAAACCAGTGCAACAGATATGAAGGTTTTATTATTATACAATTTTCTGAATACAACTAGGGTGCCAGTAATGGCTCACCCTTCAGAGATTTTCCTTAGCAGAAGTACCTTGCTCCGGAGACAGATATTTTCACTGATTAGCAACTGGATGATGATTCCCACAGGGACTTCGATTGTTCCTCTGTTGAACAACGAAAGTTGCTCCAAGCTTCTCTCGGGAATTGCATCACCCTCTACAGCTCTGCGTGTGCCTCTTAGGGCTCAGTCTGTCCCACGAAAACACCATAGTGCAACTCTTTCTGCCCAGCGTCAGCTCTGCTAGCATCTGCGTCTGCCTACATCAACTTCTCGACCTCCTACGTCCTCAGCGTTGGCCCTCCAAGCCTCCGCGTCAGCTCTGGCTTCCTTTGCATCAACCCAGACTGCCTCTGCTTTGTCTCTCCGACACTATCTCTGCCTCTCTGTTATGTATTCTCGGCTTTCTGCCGAACTGCCCCTCACTGCAACAGATCACTAACTCGATTTCTTAGCAAACCTTGCCCCAGAAAATTGAATTGACTGATCAACTTGGTGTGTCTCCAACTGATCCTCAAGCCTCCTCTTATACTTTTCCTGTTGACGATTCAACAACTTAGATTAAGTCCCTAATCAATGACTAAGATTAAAACTGGCTTGATTCTCGTCTCTTAGAACTTTCTCACCCATATTATATTAATACACATTAATATTTTAATTTTCCGAAGTTTAGACTTAGGAACTCATTAAAAATATTATTTATTTTAATATCTCTTCATCCAGGTTGAATTTCTCCAAACGATTTTTGGGTCTTGGAGATATCATGTGCCTTAGCCTCTCCACCAAATTTCGTGGCTAGAGCACATCCGATGCTACCAAAAATCATCATTGGATGCTCAACTAGCAATTCGATACAAAGAGAAACTGGACAACACGTATGGTGAAGTGCTCTCACCCTGTCACTGGGAGAATCTGAGTTTGATCATGCTGAACTGGAGCCTTTGCATACCCTTTGTAGCCTCTGCGCCGAACTACTTCACTCCCACGCAGTTCTTGCGTCACCCCTGCTGGGTATCACGCTACTCCTTCTCTGGACCCTCTGCTGGCTCGAAAATTTGAATCTCTGCCTCCTAGTCTCACACCATGGCTCCCGGCTACTGAAACTCGATTTCCTTAGCAGGAATTCGATTTCCTTCTAAGGCTTGCGCTACCACTGCGTTAGCATTGCTTGGGCCAATGTCTGCCTCTCTTTGGACGTTGTTCTGCTCTCTCTCTACCTCGTACTCTTTGGCCCAGGAAAACTTCCTTCTTCTGGATATTCACTGCCCCTCACTGCAAGAAATCTACTCAATCAAAATTTCCTCTTGAGAACTTTTCACTTTAGAAATTCGATCTCTTGATCTCTCAATGTGTCTTCCAAATGACCCTCAAGCTTCCGTAAATAATCTTCTCGTTGACATTTAATGACCTAGATTAAAATCTAATCAATGGCTAAGATCATTTTAGCCTAATCCTTGTCTTCTTCTAGAAGTTACACCCATAATTAGATTAAACCCATTAATATTTTTAATTTCCTAAGTTTAGACTTAGGGGCCCATGAAAAAATATTAATTATTTTAATAAAATTGTTTCTGGGTGGAATTTTGCAAAACGCTTTCTGGTTTCTTGGAATACATGTTCCCAAGCCTCCCTGCAAAATTTGAGGCCTAGAGCACATTTGATGCTACCCGAAATCAACACTCTCTGCCTCGTACTCTTCGGCCCAAGAAAACTTCCTTCTTCCGGATATTCATTGCCCCTCTCTGCAAGAAATCCTCTTGATCAAAATTTCCTCTTGAGAACTTCTCACGTTAGAAATTTGATCTCTTGATCTCTCTGTGTGTTTTCCAAATGACCCTCAAGCTCCCTTAAATAATCTTCTCGTTAACATTCAACGACCCAGATTAAAAGCTAATCAATGGCTAAGATCATTTTAGCTTGATCTTCGTATTTTTCTAGAAGTTACACCCACAATTAGATTAATACCCATTAATATTTTAATTTCGTAAGTTTAGACTTTGGGACCCATTAAAAAATAGTAATTATTTTAATAAAAAAATTTCTGGGTGGAATTTCCCAAAACACTTTTGGGTTTTTTGGATTACATGTGCCCAAGCCTCCCTGCAAAATTTGAGGTCTAGAGGACAATCGATGCTATCCCTAATCAACAAGGATCTGGTCAAAGACCAGGGAAAAACCCACAACAGGGAAAACCCTTTCAAATTCTTCTTCTTTTTAGATTGTCATAAAATGTTTAGTAAAGAGAGAGTACAATGTTCCAATTCATCAATCAAAAGATTGTCTAACAAAGCCAACCAAACAATATCCAAGAGATGAGCCCAATAGATAGATCTAATCCAAACCAGAGTTTCCAAGCCTCCAGTCAACAGTCAAAGTTTGCAGTCAACTGTCAAAATATCTTAGGTCACAGCCGCACGGAGCTAGTAACCATTAGTGCGGTTGTAGCTCTCTAGCTGCAGGGAACAATCTGTCAAGTGAACAGTTGTAGCCAAAAATTCCTTGTTCCAACCTTGCGGCCCCAGATTAATTTCTCCTTTTCACACGTGTGACCTTGGACCTTGCAATTTCGGACCTATACGAACCAATTTCAGACTTGTGTGAGCCAATCCAAAGAAGAGAGAGAAGAAGATGCTTGATGGTGATGTACAAATGAGGTTAATTTATCTTGCATTTATATGCTTCCAAGGGTGCCCAATTTCTCTTTAAAGCCAACCTGTACTTTTGTGCACATATGGGTTTCCTTCTTTAAAATGCATTTTTCCTTAACCGAAATAAATTCTTTCAAGGGCTAGGAGGGGTCTTTCTTGATGAAGAAGACTGTCCAAATGAGAGAATTTGTCCTTGAGTTGCCAAATTAACATCCCTTCACATGAACAACAACTATAAATAGAGGCAATTCATCTGCATGAAACACACTCTTCAATGATTTGATTTGAGGCAGAAGAACGAGATTCCTGAGGCAGAAATGTAAGGTTTCTAAGGTTAACTTGTGAGCAGTTTACACTGTCATGTCTGAGGCATATATACAAAGTTTTGAAGAAGCCTTTCTGTGGATATACGATGTTCCTTCTCTTTGATTATGCGAATTTTTGAGGCACCTCATATCTGGTTATGCGAGTTCCTGAAACACCTCATCTCCGTGGCATGTAGCATCAAAGGACATGCATGTGACATCTTGCGAACAAATCTTTGAAGGGCTGACTTATCACTTGGGAAATTGGTCTACTGGTCAGTTTGTCTATGACTTGGATTTCTCTCTTGTTGACTAAGATCCTATAAGGAAAAGATTGCTGGGTTTTCCCCTTGTGGGTTTTGCCCTGGCTTCTGGCCTAATTTCTTGTGTCTCTTGTCTCTTGTGTACTGTGATCTCTACTTTCTTGCATAATTGAATGTATAATTTCTTGATGACATAATTGAATGAAGTAAATGATAAAAGGAAATATATAAATCAGTCACAAGTAATTATCATGATCTGAAATTCAACATTACATTAGAATTTCAACACTCGTCAGTATCAACAGCTCATAAGGATGCTAAATATATCATTATCTCTGACACACGAGTCTTTGGACGAAGCCTGCTAAAAATAGTAAGTGCCATGCATGTCAACTTGAAGGGCCTCGCTGGAATCCTGAGTTCATAAGGACTCTGAATATGTGACCCATGCTGCTGTATCATCCCTAGAACTCCCTCCTGTTCAAAGCAAGGAACTTGCTAAATGTAGCAACTTTTTCCAACCTGTGCAGAAAATGTGTTTGAATAATTGCTGAGTCAATCTTGTTACTAGTCATTTTGGGACCAACCCCCAGCCTACATCTGTATCTATCTTTGAACCTCCAACCTAATGAAATATGCTGGTCCTTAACCCTCTAATTTTGCAAGGGGAAAATTTAGGGGTTAATTAGTATTTGCATAATAGGAAATCTAAGCTGATTGGCCTTACAAATCCAGATTGCATAGATTGAATCGATGAAATTTATTAGAGGTTATGCATTCAATTTTGGATTTAGGGTAGTTTCATGTAGGGAAATTTTGAAGGAGCCACAATTTTATTGTAAGTGAAGAAACTTTAGGGTAAGTTTATAAAGTTTAAAATGCTGACTATAATATCTGGTAAAACTTTAAAAAATATTTTTTACAATGGTTTCTTATAATTTATGGAAAAAGTTAGTGATTCTTTCCATTCAATAAGTTTATTCAATTTTTTTTGGGTAGTATCATTTTCTTTTTGAGATGAAAATGGAGAAATCAGCTAAATGTGAATACTAGTCCCTAAGATTTTCTTTGGTTTCATGGAGTATCATTTTCTTTTTGAGATGAAAATGGAGAAATCAGCTAAATGTGAATACTAGTCCCTAAGATTTTCTTTGGTTTCATGGAGTATCATTTTCTTTTTGAGATGAAAATGGAGAAATCAGCTAAATGTGAATACTAGTCCCTAAGATTTTCTTTGGTTTCATGGAGTAGCTAAAAACACTCAACCATTGTATTGCCCTTTAGAGAAGCAAAGTGCAAAGTGTTGAAAAATGTAACTAGGTTCGGTCTTCATTAATGTATTTAAGTCACAATATAATGTATTTATCAAAAGAAAGAAAAAGAAATTTTATTATTAAATAAATTGACTTATTAAAGCTTGGGTTTCATGCTTGGGTAAATTGTTTTTAGGTCAAAGTCTCCATTGAAGACTTCTAGGGTTTATCTCAAGTGTCCTTGTCCATGTCATATTGTAAAGAACACTTCTTGGGATTTATTTGTCAAAGAAGAAATTTATTTTATTGTAAAATAGGTCATTTAGGCCTCTTCCACCAAGTTAGCCCCAAACTGGACAAGTTGGCCTAAGCTGGGCAGCATAATCACTATATAAAGGCAACAACTCGACCTCATTTGTCACTAACCCATAACAAGTTCGATTTGCAACTTCTGGGCCAGAAAAATTGCAAATTTCAAGGAAGAAGAGGAAGAAAGATAGTGAAGTAGAAGGTCTCTCACAAGCATAAGAAGTCAAAATTCTCTATCTTTTTCCGCATGTGTGAAGCTGTGAATTTTGTTGGACGGGCTGAAATTCTGTAATTGCTGTGGAGGCTGAAATTCTGAAGCTGCTGGTGAAGCTGGGTCGAAATTTCTGGGTTGATGCTGGGTTGAAGCTACTGGATAGGAAGAGACTATTGAAAGTTGTTGTATCCCATTGAAGGAAGGACTGTTGGTTAAGGTCTTGGTTGTCTCATTGTCATATGAATCTACTAAAGGAAGAGTTCTTGATTGGGTTTTCCCCTATATAGGGTTTTTACCCTGGCTGTGTGCCTACATCTGGTGTCCTTGATCTTTGTGTTTTGGTTTTGGTAATTGCTTGATGAACTGAGATAAAAGAAGCACATAAGAAAGATAATAATAACTCAAAGAAGTCATAAGTAATTATTAACAAAGAGAAAATCTTTCTGCCTTTCTGATTTTCCAACACAAAGTAATAGGTATGCATTCTGTGAAGAAATATGGTTCCAAAGGATTCTTGATGATTTGAGCTTGCCTACAACAAGCTCAGGCCACACTTCTCTTTTGTGATAATCATAGCATTATCCATCTCACAAAGAATTGAAATTTTTATGTTTCTTTCTAGGACCAAGGACATTCAGGGCTATTGCCACTAAAATAGAGAGCAAATGCAGAACTAAGATCTTGGGTTGATCTATTTTGGCTCTCAAGATCAGCTATCAGATATTTTCACGAAGGCATTAAGTGACGACAAACTTGAAAGTTCTGGGGCGATTCTTAATGCACATTTTTATATTGGATCCCATGCCAGAAGTGTGATGACAAGAATTGCTATCTCAACATTTCCATGTCAATAAAACCACGTCAAATTTTGACATTCCTATATATTGAAGATAAATTCTAGGAAATTAGCGGAGTATATCTAGTTCATGCAATTTCGATGAAATAAAGCATCTACTGTACTTGCATAAAATGTGACTACTTAGAATAAGATTCTATAAATGCAAACTAGTAAGAAGCACATAAGATTAAACTAGATAAGATTCAATGGAATTGGATAAAACTAGATAATATTTACTCAGTGAAGTTCAGATTATAGAAATTTTTTATATATGTTATCGTGAAGGAATGGAACAATTTGTATTCAAAATCCTTCTTGATGTGTCCTCTTTTTTTTATCTATTGCTGCAACAGATTTTTGATCCACCATTTATTCTCAATAAGGCATTGTTAAACATTTTAAAATGGAATGCTCACATTTCTCCAAGTTAATTTAGACTAAATATAATGTTGCTTATAGCGTGGTGCAGGTAAAAGCAAGCCACATGCATGCTTGAAGGACAACACTACCTGGGATCTCATAAAAGATATTGAAAAAATAAGGAAGCACTTGAATATTGAGAAATGGCAGGTTAAAATTTGCCCCTTAATGAATTGTCTTTCTTATAGAGTTATAGCTTTGTGTTTATCATTAGAATTATCTTCTTCAATGGATAAATTTCTGCTTTACAGATTTAGTTTCTTGTTATTGACTTTGGATGAAGAGATTGATGGTGAGGAATCATTCAGGTTTTTGGAGGCTCCTGGGGCAGTACTTTAGCTTTAGCTTATACCCAGGCATATGCAGAACATGTGAGCATCAGTTCAATCTCATAATATTTGTTGGTGATGAATTATAGCTGAACTCTTTTAAATTGCTTCTACATGGTTGTTAGTTGCATGTTTGGGGTCTCTTAAGACATATGACCTATCATATATGCATGTACTTGGTTTTACTGAAATTATTCATTATAGACATTATGTAGGTTTTTTTCTTCGATGCACAGGTCACAGGGATGGTTCTCCGAGGCATTTTCTTGTTGCGGAAGAAGGAAATTGACTGGTTTTATGAAGGGGGGGCTGCTGCAATATATCCTGATGGTAAGATTCCATATTGAATTTTCATGGCTGGACCTTTGATAAAGTTGAAACTTGATACAACTGTGACTAGACATTAGATGTTTATAGTTTTGGGAAATTAAATTAAGCTCTTGTTTAAATAATATTACTAATTATAGGACAAGCGCATTAAAAGTGTAAAACATCCTAAGATATTTCAAAAAGACAAAATTTCATGCTGATGATTAAAGACTAGTGATGATTGTTACCCACCAGTCCGTTGGTGCGTGTTGAGAAATCTAGGGCATTAGCATTAGGTGATTTCTCTTCTATTAGTGACTGCTTATGAATGTTTTTTACTTGTTTAGATTAGGATCTTCTTTATGTTATATCATTAGTATTCTTCTTCATCAAACAGTAACCTATGCATGAACAGAAATAGACCAGATACACTGCATGTAGGCTATGAGGCAAGGCCAAAACTTCTCACTCTTTGAGAGGAAAACCTGCTCAAATTCTTCTTATAGAGATTCCAATTGACGAATACCAAGACCAAGACCCTTGACCTATTAGCCTCTCCAAGACCAAGACACAAGTTTTCTTGACTGTCACCATTCTTCTTGACTCCTCTTCCACTTTGCTCTTTTTAGCATTGAGACATAGCTTCCACCGATACCTTGTCAAAGAGATCTTATTTCTGTGATGGCATTTGAGTCTTCGTTGATATCGTTAACTGTGATAGTACTGAGCCTTGTTCACTGTAGAGACACCGAAACAAAGCTACAGAGATAGCTTCATGACAAACTGTGGATAGAACAATCTGTGATAGCAACGTACTGTAGTGACTCTAAGGCTGTGTTTCTGATCCAAGACATGGAGATTTTCTTTATGCTAGCACTGAAACTTGTTCACTGTAATTTCTTCAATATTTCTTGCTGTACCGAGAGTTTTCCCTTGACTGCACTGAGCTTATCTTTATACTCCTGTACCCCAGTCCGAGCTTCTTATCCGAACTTTCTTCTCCACTCTCATCCGAACTGTATACTGTGACTGCCCATCTGAATTCAAAGTATAATCCAAACTTCTTTTCTGCAAAATCTCAGAGATATGCAAAGTCTGAACTGTGCTAATGCAAACAGCCTAGCCTCATATATATAGTAATTCGTCCATATGATTTAGCTGACATGAACATTCAAATGGGTGTGTCTCCTTAATGTGAGCTGACATGAGTTCCTTCATACATCTTAAGGCCGATATAAGAAGAGGGGACTATGTGCTTGTCGTTGGAGGGCTATATAGACTTGTATACAATTTACACATGCCCAAGAAGGGCTTGTTCATACATGACATTGACTCTTGACTCTAATGATAAATCCTAAGGCTCTCAATGAGAGGCAACTAGATAAAAGTTCTTGCTCATGAAATCCATGAAGCAAGGCATTACAAAAATAATTTTATTCTCTTCATTTCATCATTTACAAAGATCATAATTACACGTCATTATGAAGACCGAACCTGGTTACATTTCAACAATCCCTCTTAAAGGTATTCATAATTGTACCTGGTCATTCTCAATCTGAAGAATTTCTCATAAGAAGAATCAGATTGGTAACGCATTTGTTTAGCATCATATCAACCAACATTGTTACATTGCAAGGCCTTGACTAACAACTCTATCTCTCTACAAGATCTGAGCTCAATGCTGGCTAGACCAATGATTTATAGAAACTCTCATCATTGTCTCCCTTGGAACATACCCTACCCAGGTACTCAGGGTATGTTCCATGAGGACTATTCTTAGCTTGGACTCCCCAACCCTCAAAGAATATCGGTCCTCCACGATTACTCTTCTATTGGATGCCCTATCTCATCCTCAAAGAGTATCGGATGCCAAATGATTACCCAATCCTCTCTTTCTGTCTTCCTAGGTGTAGACCAGAATGATGTGTCTATCTCTCCCTCTCAATTAGGGATGACATATCTATCCCATTAAAGGAATTTACTCATCCCTACACAAGGAATGTACCTAAACTCCCTCTTGGCTTAGGAATTTCTAAGTTTCTTCCAAGTAAGAAACTTTCCATGCTCCCTCTCAAAGTAGGGACCTTCAGCAACTTCTCAGTTGGAGATGATGGGGCAACCAATTGCTTGAAGAACTCCTTTCTTTGATGTCCTAAATTTCTTCTTTGTTGTGGAGTCTTCATCTTTTGAGTACTTATTCATATGGCACAGACCATCCATCACTTTCATCCATCAATTATGTCATCATTCCTCTTGTTGGAAAGTGATCCATTAGTCATCAGGCTTTCTTTTCTCGGAAGGTTCTTGCATCCTTCTACATGGTTCTTTTCTTTGGTAGCCCTGCATAAGCCCATCCAGATAATAGTTCAAAAATAAGAAATGAACACTTAAATCAGAGTTACCTTTGTAACGGTCTTTCATCATGACATCTTCCTGTAGGTATCAACATCCTGTATACATGTTGACACATCTCCTTAAAGATATGTATAGTCAAGGGTCTCCATATTTTTACAGACTTTTATTAGAGTCTCCATATCTTCCTGGGAGATATCATAGTCAAATCTTCTTGGTCCTTCAGATGTTGACTTCCTTTACCATGGTTGCATATTTCACGATATCTTCCTTCCTTTCTTCACACATTTTATTCCATTCCCAGGAGCTTCCAATCAGAGTTCTTCAATTGTAGTCAACCACCTCATACTTCATATGAGGCCATATTATGTTGATTTTATCTAGTGTGACCCATATCTTTCAACATCTTTTCATAGGAGGAGATTCCTAACCTATGATCATGCTTCTCAAGATAGAGTCGTGATTCATGTTCCCTGCAACCATACAACATGACTTTATAATAATTAATACAAGCATACATACCTCATTTACCTTTAGGTCATCTAGGCTTCTTTTAATAGCTTCCTTGATTGACAAGATCTTCAAACCCTTGATCTGCTTCATCTCTTATGTCATCATATCATCATCCCATGAATTCCACAAACTGGAGTTGTTGATTTTGGGTAGCATCGGATGTGCTCTAGCCTTGAAATTGGTGGAGAGGATAAGACAAATGAGATCTCCAAGACCCATAAATCGTTTGGAGAAATTCCACCTGGATGAGGAGTTATTAAAATAATTAATATTTTTGATGGGTTCCTAAGTCTAAACTTAGGAAAATAAAAATATTAATGTGTATTAATATAATATGGCTGAGAAAGTTCTAAGTGACAAGGATCAAGCCAATTCTAATTTTAGTCGTTGATTAGGGACTTAATCTTGGCTGTTGAATCGTCAACAAGAAAAGTATAAGAGGAGGCTTGAGAGTTAGTTGGAGATACACCAAGAGAGATCAAGAATTCGATTTTCTGGGGCGAGGTTTGCTGAGGAAATCGAGTTAGTGATTAGTTGTAGTGAGGGGCAATTCAACAAGCGATTTCCATCCCTTGTAGTACAGGGCTTCAGAGGCAGCCCTGGGAGATTCTATGGGGTAGACTGGGAGTAGATCAATAGATTCTGAGCCGGGATAGGTGACGCAACTCTTGGAGGTGCAGCGTAGTTCCTGAGTAGTTCTTGGAGTAGCTTTTGCTGTCCAGCATAGGGAACAACCGGAGTTGCTGTGGGGTTTGATCATCCGGTTGCTAATTTGCCGGAATATCGGTCTCCGGATAGAGTTACTACTAACAAGGATATTCTCTGTTGGGTGAGCCATTTCTAGCACCCTAGTTGTATTCACAAAATCTGATTAATAATACAAACTCTTTATATGTTGCAACGGTTTTCCCGAATTGGGTTTTTCCGGGGACGATTGTCCAAAAATAACGGTGTCCCTTATGTTATTGTTTTTGTTTACTTCAGTGCATGATTTGTATATCTGTGAAGGCTGCAATAATGTTTACTTCTATGTTGCAGGAAACGTAGGGCAAGGGGGCGTTTCCGTACGGAAACGGGTACAAAATGATGAAACGCGTTTCAGGCCGTACTGCCACGTTTCACGAAACTGAAACGTGGCCAGTACGGCCTGAAACGCGTTTCAGGGCCGTACGACTCATGTTTCAACTTTTTACTTGTGTTTTAAATATTTTTTTTTTTAGTTTGTTTTCTAATTTATTTTTAGGTTATCCTAGTGACTTCTAGTTGCTTCTAGATGCCTATCTAAAGTTATAAAAGTAAACTTTTGCCTTAGTGTTGATACGCAGTTCATGGTAATGTAAGTAAAAGTGATATTCTCCTTTATTTTTCATTTTCATCCTTTTACTTAAATTTTTAACATTACCATGAAATGACTTAGGATGTTTGAGAGTGGTTTCGCCCTCATTGGACATATGGGAAGTAGAATTTTTAGATCTCACTCAAAATCCAGAGACTTATATGTTTTTCACGGATTTCGGTTGGGGATTGTAATGTTTCCATTGGTTTTTCATGTACTCGGGTATGGAACTTGTATTTCAATCAAGAGAACCAACCTCTTAATGATGGCAGACTCCCAATATTAAGAGCACTGTAGGTACAGTAATGAAATTGTATTTCATAAAAGAGCGTTAAGGTCGTTGACTATGTATGAGGAAGACTCCAATCAGCACGAGACAAGAAATTAGAAATTTCTCGTGGCTGATTTTTGGGAGATATTCTATTTCTGGAGAAATTGCCGGACAGGGGGTTCCCCTTAGGTGTTGATCTATTGACCTAGGGAAAAGTGTCTAAAAGATTTAACTTCCTCTCTAAAGTACTTTTATAAATTTTTGTATAAGAGTTAAAATCTAATTTAAAACAAGTGACTTTAAGTGATAAAAGTTTATAAGTCTTCTAATTTTAAAGTGGACTTTTTATAAAGTCAATGAAAAATTAGAAAGGAAAAATGACTTTGGAAATAAATGACTAAGTGGGTCTTTATTAAAGTGGGGTGAATTAAAAAATAGAAAGTGAGATTTAATGTGCATTTAATCTCAGCCAGTGATCTAAATCTATCTCAGCCATTGGATTTAGGGATCACCCAAAAGTCATTTAGGGTTGGGTTAAAGGAGGAAAAGGAGAAAAAGATCATTCATTCTTTCATGAATAGATTGGGAGAAGGAGAGCAAGAGAGCAAGGGAGATTTCTGGACAGGAAGGAGAAAGAGGTAGCGGTTTGGCACACATACCAGGCAGCTCTTCAACAAATCAGAACAACAGAAAGAACAAGCATACAGCTGAAAGAACCAACAATAAAAGGCAGATTTTTGCTGAGCAAACAACAAAAGACAGATTTGTTTTTGCACATAAATTGAGGTAGCTGATTTTATGCACAAAAATCGAGGTCCGTACAGCCTGTCCGTACCGTCCGTACAGCCACCCGTACCGTCCGTACAGTTGCCGTGCAGCATTGTGTTGCTGTTTGGAAACTTCTAGTGGGCTGTGAGGCTCAGAAATCGAGATAAGTTGGAAATTTGTTTGCTGATTTTTGCTGATTTTCGCTGAAATTTCTCACTGTAAAAAGGCATTTTCCAGAAATAAAGAAGAGCTCTCAAACTGGTTTTCCTCAAGAGTTGTAGGGGGTTTTTCCAGGGTCACGTTGACAAAAAATATCAGTGTTTTAATGTGTTTTAATTGCTGTTTATTATTGCTGATTTTTATTTCTGCAATTTCCAGCATTCTGTAAATTTTCCAGAATTTGTGTTTTCAGCAAATTTATTTTTTTCAGCTTGTTGAATGTATGGTTATGGGAAAGGGCATTTAACTACATGGGAGAAATAAGGAGAAACTGAAAACCGGGGTGGGAAAACAGAAATTTTAACATAGCCAATGATTAGAATCTAATCTGGGTCATTGATTGATCAACGAGAGGATTATAAGAGGAGACTTGATGGGCACTTAAAGAACACACCAAAGGCAAATACTCAGTTACCCAAGTAAGATTGATTTTTTCACTGGTTGAAGTTCGGCAAGAGAAAATCAAATCAAAGGGAGAGTTGCAAGTGAGAATGGGAGAGAGAGCATCAGCATCCTTCCAGAGTGCAAGACAGCAAGACGCAGAGCAGGGACAGGTTGACGCAGAAAGAGGTAATGTAGAGAAAGTTTGACGCAGGGGCTGTGTGGGCAGCTAGACGTTGGGCCAGTGTGGGAAAATTGACGCAGAAAGAGGCAATGTAGAGAAAGGTTGACGCAGGGGCTGTGTGGGCAGCTAGACGTTGGGCCAGTGTGGGAAAATTGACGCAGAGGGACACAGAAGGATTCAGAAATTTGTCAAGAAACGTCTGTAAATTTTCTCATTCTAGTTTTGCTCGTTGAAATTTGTACATGAGATTTTGTTGAAGAATAATAAACCCTCATCTACTGCACCGGTATTCCCACATTGGGTTTTTCCAGGGACGATTGTAAAAAAATAATTGTGTCATTGTGATTGTATTTGTGCCAGTATTTTTTGTATTTACTTTCTGCAATGTTTTAATTGTGAAGGTTGCGGTAGAATATATTTCGATATTTGCCGTAAGAACGCTGTGAATAACTTATTTCTGAGATAATAAGTAGAAGAAATAATATTAATCACTGTAGTAAGATCTCTATTTAGAAATTTTCACAAAGTACACGTGGGGAGTGCCAGGAACAGTGACACGAGCAGGATACGAGACGGTACAAGATGGTACAACAGTAGCACGGGGTATCCAACGGTGTATAGGGATAAGCTACATGGTACAGTGCCAGGTCGAGGAGTACAGAGCTATGGTGTTGCAGAGCGAGATCTTGGAGGGTTGCCTCCAAGGAGACATATGGATGGAGACACTAGGAATACCTTTGGGTGTAGTTCACCCAAGATCGACGAGGACGCAGATGAGCGATACTCGATGGTATCCATTGGGACTCAGATGCTTGTCCCTCTTATACATCACTCATAGGCACAGACGATTTGGTTGTTCTCCTTTGCCACTCTGGGCACGAGCAGCAGGGAACAGGGAGCTCACTCGATATATTGGGATGACACTCAACATACTAGGGGAGAGACTTCTCAGCAGTGGCATTGGGTTGGTGCACGAGTTGACAACCATAGGTTGGGGGATGAGGTGATCATCTGTAGGGGTGGCATACCATTCATCAGTGAGCCTACGCCTAGGGAGCATGTGTCACTCTTTCCATAGGGCGTGTCAGGGCCATGCATGAGCAAAGGATACAGTGTACGGTTGAGGCAACTTTCTAATATGTGTCCGGCCTCCAGACATTGTATTGGCACATTATCGAGAGGGCAAATGGCAGACTCGATGGTTATGGTTGGCAAGAGTAGGATGGGTCCACATACATTGAGTCGATTGCGAGTATCAGATATCCATCTATTAGCTGCCTTCAACGGGTAGTTTTTTGGCACATGTGGCTTCCAGCAGTCATCGGTACTACGAAGTGGCAGGCACAGGGCAGTTTAGCATGCATCAAATTAGTTCATGATATAAGGGGCCTGTTACCCACCACTTAGTGGGTGATATCCCCAGGTGACTTTTTTCTCCATGATGGACCTCAACCAACAGCCCCTTGCAGTCTCCTACTAGCTCATTATGCCATTTCTCGGCCACATGAGGCAGCCTTGTGGTCCCTCACCCACCTGTATTGATCCTATATTTGAAGGTGGGCCTCCCGAATCTAAAGATATGTCTTGTCATTTGGTAATTGAGTATTGGGTTTACTTATCATGGATACTTTTGGGTATGGATTGATGGGGGGATTTGGCGGAAAGTATGGGCCTAGTTTGTGCTCTTGTTCCCTTGATCTCTTTTAGATGTTACCCTCGGATCTTAGTCCCATGGTATCTCCTTTATTGACCATTTGGTTCTAGGGTGGTACTACTTGGGAAACCCCGACTTTGGGTGCATGGTCCCGCTCCATCATTTCTCCCGCCTGGGTCCACATTTCCATTCTAGGTCCACATAGGGCCAACCTCTCTATCCCCTTGCCCCCACCTTAGGCCAGGCCTGGAATGATGCCCCGGAGGTTGAAGCAGCTCAAAGAAAAAGAAAAAAGCATAATTGGTCACATTTAACAGGAAATTATACCACAAAATGCAAAAGATGGCTGGGACAAAATAATTAGCATGTGGGCAAAAGCCAATACATGAGCTCTACCCCAATCCATGGTCATCACCCTAGTTCCATAGGATCTTCATCAATGCTCAAAGACTACTAGTGATCCACTTTTGGGATGATGGTGATATGCTTGGTACATATGCCCAGCAAGCCCCCACAAGAGCCTCACACTTTTGGCAGGTGTCCTGGGACTTGTACGATGTCATGGTGGCATTCATTCCACCACTCGTACCCTTGCAAAGGATCTACAGGCATATTTGATTCATATGGAGACCCATGGAATCATTTATGTGCCCTCAGACCCACTAGGACCACCACAAGTCTACTATTTGGAGAGCAAGGGGCCACCCGCTTGTCCATCATATTCTAAGGAATTTATTCCTCAGTATGGCACTTTAGGACATTGTTAGGCCTTTGGAGGGCCCCATGACATGTACATATTATTACTTGGCCCCTTGTGAGGCTTATTTTTACACTTGTGAGCCAGTTTGGTGGGCTTGTCACCAATAGGGGTTTTATTTGCACATTATTTTATCATTAGGGCCTAATGTAGGACCATACGCTAATTTGAACTCCTTAGGAGGCTATATATTGATGTTCGATACATTCGTTTGGATCATCACTTGACTTGGGATCTCTCTAATCATAAAGAACTTCGCATTTTTCCTTAGAGGATATTTTTGGGGGATGGAT
>APFE031040759.1:0-24168 GCA_000404065.3 Pinus taeda
GCACTCAAACTAAACTCTCTGTTGTCAAAACAATAGGAAATAGTCTACCAAAAAATCTCATTAATCAATCCCTATTGTGAAACAAGTGATAAATTAACCAATCAAGTGGTGGATCAAAAATTAGAATATGAAGAGATAAATAAGAGGATTTCAGAGTTTATTTCTTGGTAAGAATCTCAAGAAGGTAAAAAGGCCAATCTTCCAAAGATCGAGGAGTCCCACAAGGATATTTTATTCGCAGATTGGGAGATACAATTAAAGCAAGCAAAAAGGGCAGCAACAAGAGCAGTTAGTACAACAAACAATATCATTGAGGCTGTCAATGAAAACCTCCACACTGCCAATATTATTAAATAATGCGGGCCAAAAGCTCTCCTAGACATCAAATAGTTAGAAAAACAGTGGAAAGAGACTACCCAAACAAATGTAGAGGCAATCAAACAACTGTGTAAGCTTGACTGGGAAACCTAGTGGGAGTTTCTAGTAAAACCACACAGTAATTGGATGCCTCTGTGTTGTCTAACAAATTCCACACAAAATATGGTGCTACATCTCTCTGTTGATATATTCATAGGACAATTAAGATCTATATCTGGCCAGCCACCCTAGGTGAAACTAATGATAGGCATTTGCCAACTTAAGGACCGAATGGCTGAATATGACCATTCAATTTGAAGAAGCTTGTCAGCATTTTTATTTCTATTTTAATTTTATTTTACTTATTCTAAGGAAGGTTTTTTAAAACCTCCTTAGCTTCATATGTAATAATCTATTTTTGATGCATATATTGTATTATTTAAACCTCTCTCGTGCATTTAGAGTGGGGTCCAGAATTTTATCAAAAACACTTTGTAAAGGCTTTCACTTTTGTACTTTTGTGAACGTTTTGATGAAATAATTGGAACACGATCTTTACTTTCTTAGAGATTGAAGCATACTCTATTGAATTTTCACTTTTGTATTCTTAGAGTATATTTAGTTGAAAAGAAGCAGATCAATATGTTGGAATTTCTAAGTTTAACCTGTTAGAAATTCTTCCTGTATTGTCTGGTTTATTTCTTCCTGCTTGTTCAATTACTTAACAAGTTATTTACCATGTAAATACTGAAAATAAACGCAATTAAAGTATCAAAATCTATAGATCATCAACTAAAAGAAACAACAACATAAGTGACACTATTATTTTTGGACTAATTTCCTCGGGAAAACCCAATGCGGGAAAACCAGTGCAACTATTCATAGGGTTTTATTATTATGTAGTTTTTAGAATACAACCAGGGTGCCAGAAATGGCTCACCCAATAGAAAATGCCCTCGGTAGTAGTACCTCTCCTTGGAAACAGATATTCTGGCTGACAAATCATCGGATGAACAATCCCACACCAATAATTACACATTCCATTGCTCTGCGTCACTCTGATAGGGACTGAGTTACCTTCTGGAGCTTCTACGTTAGAACCTAGACCCTCTGTGTCTCACACGGTGGCCTCTCCTCGCTCTGCACAGCTCTTGGTTGCTTTTGCATAGCCTCCAGCTACCTCTGCGTCAACCTCTCTGATCTTTGTGCTGTCTCTCTGGTAGAAACTCTGCCTCTCTGCTATGTATTCGCTGCCCCTCATTGCTAATCATTGATTCTATCTCTCTTAGCAAAACTCGCTCTAGAGAATAGAATGACTGATCACTCTGGTGTGTTCTCCAACTGACCCTCAAGGCTCCTCTTATACTTTTCTCGTTGGTCCATCAACAACCGAGATTAAATCTTTAATCAACAACTAAGATTAGACATGGCTTAATTCATGACTTTTGGAACCTTCTAACCTAGTTTTATATTAATACCCATTAATATTTTATTTTTCCTAAGTTTAGAATTAGGAAATCCATTAAAAAATATTAATTATTTTAATATCTTCCAAACCGGGTATAATTTGTCCAAACCATTTTTGGGTCTTGGAGATCTCATGTGCCTTATCACCTCCACCAATTTTCATAGCTAGAGCACATCTGATGCTACCCAAAATCAATAATGCCTATTAGCAAGGATTGTGTTCTAGTAATACTCCTCACTGAGTATCACCCTAATCATCCAGCATCGGTCCCTGTGCTGATGCTAGGCCTCCCCACCCAACATCCTCTATAGTGTTGCATCCTATACTGCTGCCCATGGGCCTGCCACTTCCACTGTTGCACCTGTACGGAAGCTCCTATTGCATCCTGTACTGCTGCCCATGGCACTTCTACATCTGTATGGTAGCTCTTGCTGCATCTGTGATGTTGCTGGTCCATCCTCCCAGTAGTGCATCTACACTGCCTCCCCTTCTCCTCATGCTACTGCACTACAACTCAGTTGCTGAGAAGTAAGTAACTGACCCACCCAACTTCTAACATCCTTGTCAGGCTAGAGACACTCCCGATGCTAAAGTTCTCTCTGTCGCTAAAAATTTCTCCCTCTACTGACCTTTGCGTTTCTACAACAACTCCCTACATCTCACATTGTTGCACACCTCTCTTTTCTATCCTGCACTAGTGAAACACTCCCGTGCCTCTCGCACTGTTGTAGTCTACTAGCCTCCCACTGTCCGGGGACTCCTGCACAGTAGCACTATCTATCGCTCCATCTGCATCCGTCTCTACCTACATCCGTGAGTCCTGCTACTCCTCTTCAGGGCTCCCATAGCAAGGTATAATCCAAGAGGTTGGGTACCTTAAGGATCCTAGCCCTCATCACTTGTAGTTCACCTGACTACAGCTTGATGTCTCCTGACTTCTTCTCAGGTGGCACATGAGCACTAATGGCATAATCATCATCCTCCTCGACTTCTTTTTTCACCCTTGTTGGTGTTGCCTTGGTCTTAGAAGCCTCTCCCTTGCTCTTCTTCCTTGGACATTGGTTCACAAAATGACCTAGTTCCCCACAATGGAAGCACTTAACCTTGGAGAGGTCCTTCTTCTTCCACTTCTCTTGCTTTCCCGCAGATACTAGAGCCACATCCTCTTATTCCTCCTTCTTGATTCTAACCTCTTTACCGCTACTCCCCACCTTGGTCATCCGTCTGATCTCTTCTTGACGAAGAGTCGCCCACAATTCCTCCTAATCCAAAAGGCTCGTCCTGCCTAGTATGCTCTGGATAAATACCTCCCAATCCTCTGAGACTGCATTCAATGTGGTCCTCACCATCAATTCCTCATTCGGCGTGGCCCCTGTGGAAGTTAGTTGGTCACGGATCTCCTTCAATCGACTGAGGAAGACATCTATCTACTCTCCCTTCTGCATCTGGTATGACCACAGTTGATTCTCAAGTAACATCTTCCTCTGCATGGAAGTATGCTGTTACAATTTCTTTAGGGCCTCTCACATCTCATTTGTTTTATTCTTCTTGACAATATGTAGTACCACATGATCCTTGACCACATCAAGGATGATGCACTTCGCCCTGGCCATTGCCTCCTCGTACTTCTCATTTTTGAGTTGGGTCAATTGGGATCGCTATTATTTTCAAGGTGAAGTCCTTGATGCGATATCTGTCTAGAATGCACAAGATCCTGGCGTTCCAAACCACAAAGTTGGGAGCTCCATCCACTAGTACAAATTGGCTAATTAATTACTAAAGAAATGACTAAAATTTGCATATAAATGACCATTTTTCAGTCGGTGACCAATAGTAGCTAATTTACAGTATCTTATAACGCGACCAATTTTTAGTCGTTTTTAGCTTAGTCACTAATTGGTTGTCTCAATTTTATTGTCTAGTAGTATATTTAGTTGAATAAATTTGGTCATTAATTTAGTCATTGATTTAATCATTAATTTCCATAATTAAGGACCAAATATAAAACACAATATATTACTATATAATCATTGAAAACCAATTAATGACCAAAGAAATATGACCAAAATGTTGGTCATGTTATAAGATACTGTAAATTAGCTACTAATAGTCATATATATGCAATTTTTAGTCATCATTTGGAACCAATCAATGACCAAAGAAATATGACTAAATTTCAGTCATGTTATAAGATACTATAAATTAACTACTAATAGTCATATATATGCAAAATTTAGTTGTCATCTGTAATCACAAATTTATCATTTGCAGTAGTCATTTATCTTATTTTGGTAGTTTCACATTCATTATATAAATGACTGATTTAGTAGCTTATATTCATTTCATTCACTTTCATTAATAATCATTATAATCAATTAATTTAGTGGTTGTATATTCATTTTATTTGTGTTCATTATTAATTAATATAAACTACTGATTTAGTAGTTTTATATTTATTTTATTTATATTCATTTTTAATCAACATACATCCATTGGTATGATTTTGCGACTATATTAAAAAATACCTTACAATATTCATGCTCATCTAATATGAAAACACGCGAATCATGCAACTCCATAAGTTGATAACAACACAAAAGATATCAAATACAATTCTAAATAAATATTTGAACCACAAATTTTATTATATGAAATGCCAAGTATTACAATATGAGTTTCCAACTAAATATTGATTGGGCTACAATTTACACATGAAATATTGTTTAATCACTTCAAACATTCCCACTGTGTTGCCAATGCATTGCACGTGCCTTTCCACCTTTCAAATAATTCAATAGTTTGCCTCTAAAAACTGTGTAGCTAATAGCATCCACCAACCGAGAGTCATGCTAAAGACTAGAAGCTCCATTCTTTGGATAGTCCAGCGCTAGAAGATGAATCCAAGGTCTTCGATCTGCAACCAATATATATTCATTTAAATACTAATAATGTGATATGATCTGTTTTTTTAATTAAAGTATCTATTAAAACTCTTATCACTATTTGCAATATAATGGGACTATAAAACTTCCTTTATGGCACATGGAAAAGTTTACAAAGACACTAAATACAGTGGCCCCACTTAAACACTTCCTTTTAATGATTCTCCACAACAAAAATTAGAAAACATTGAGATCTGAAAATTCATGCTTGAGGTAGGACTTTATACACTTCATAACAACTTTTTATAAAAATATTGATATTTCAGTGAAACATTCAATCAAAGTATTTAAAAAAGATAAATAATTTCCTCTTTAACATGCAGAAAATGAAAGAAAATAAAAAGAAATAAATGAGAGAACTTACCACCAAACATGTCAAACGCTGCACCATAAAAGTATTCTTGCCATGTGAAATAAAAAGGTCAAATATCCACTGCATGGTCACATTTGAAGCAATAATTAGACACAAATAACTAAACCAAAGATTTTGAAATGCACATACACAACTATATAAGCATGCATCTTACAACTTGTAGCTAGAAACTCAATTTACTTTTACAAGCTATGCAGTACGATTTCCTTATGCACAACAAATGCATATTATCTTTCCCTGAGTGTTGACCTAGTTGAATACATAACAAAAATTATACTCCATTGTTATTTATGTGTTTAGCTTATTCTACAGATCCTTCATAATTGTGTGTCTTAGAGATTGTCCATTCTATGGTTTTACAGGGTACAACATAAAATCAAGATTAACAAAATGATGTTTCAACCAAAAACAACAAAAAAACCATACAATCTTCAAATGCTACATGAAAAATTGAAAGACGTATTTCATATATTATTCAATATTTCAAAAGTTACAATACATACATGACAGATGAGAGAGGGAGTTTAAATAAATTTAATATATTCCACTCACTAAAGTGCTTATTAATAACTTAATGCACCATCATTAAGTTAACATGACTTAAATAAGCAAGTATTAGATGACAAATTGTGTTAGGCATTTGTTGGGTTTTGTATGGTACTAACTAGAATATCTCGTAATTTGTTCACATTGTTTTGACATTATATTGGATTTCAACTTAACATTTCTGCAGATTTGGTTGAAATAATAAAATGTGAAGTAACCCTGTTAATAAATAATTATTTACTTGCATAACAGGTTGGAAATGGAGCACAATGTTGTTGTCTAAGCCCAAGCAACTTTTCACCTCAAACCCATTCTGTGTACACCTAACATCTGGATAACCAAAATATCTCGTAATCTGTTCACATTGTTTTGACATTATATTGGATTTTAGCTTAACATTTCTGTAAATTTGGTTGAAGTGATAAAATGTGAGGTAAGGTTGGAAATGGAGCACAATTTTGTTGTCTAAGCCCATGCAAATTTTCACCTCAAACCCATTTTGTGTACACCTAACATCTGAAAATGCATGAGAATACCTTTTGCGGACACCTCCATTATGCCCACAGAAGTCCTAATAATGCATTAGATAGAGCAATTTAGATTCTTTCCATTTGATTACTTCCTGGTAAAACTTTTGTTAGTATTGAGACATAAAAATTCCTTTGTCCAAAGATATATTCTATATTTCATCAATTAAGAAATATTCAA
This sequence comes from Pinus taeda, assembly GCA_000404065.3. Lineage (NCBI taxonomy): Eukaryota > Viridiplantae > Streptophyta > Pinopsida > Pinales > Pinaceae > Pinus > Pinus taeda. The sequence goes on from APFE031040759.1 coordinate 6,395, forward strand.
AGAAATAAGTATACTAGAAGGCTTAAAACCTGAATTTCTAAACATAAATAAATTGATTTCAATTTTGCTTTCAACATCTAGCATGAAACCTTAACCAAAGAAAGCCTCAAGTATGGATAGATTTCAGTTGTTCAAGCTAGCATTTGCATCATCATCAGATGTGGAGAACTGGGGCATCAACCTGATGGTAGATACTGAAGGCAATTAAATTGAACATCACTATATGAAAAGTAGAAAATGCTGCATTCCCCTCCACTGCCATATCCTAAAGTCAAAATCTTTATGATTTCCTATCAAATACAATTAGATATGATTTATGGAGCAGCAGATGCAAATCCAATGTGCAGTTCAGTGTTATATTTCAATGTGTTTTCTGTCACCAGATTCTTGCATTTCTCTCATCATGTCCTATGCAGAAGCATTCTTTTGTTGATCCTTTTGGGCAAGCTTAAAGTCTGCAACTCTGTAGCTTCAAGATCTCACACCATGTGAGTTATGTGAACCTACAGAAGATTAGTGTGAGGAACAAGTAGTGTTGCAATGCCTACTCTGCAATTTTTCCTCAAAAAAGCATAGGAGTAATTAATAACCAATTTCTTGATAAACCAAGAATACTTTCTAGCTCTAATATCTCCATGACCCAAGAGATATACAACTCCTGATTCTTTGGCTTTATGCATGGATGAAAGCTCATACTCAAGACTTTGATCATCCATAGGCACAACACTTGTGGGCAACCCTGATGAGGTACTAGCTTTTGGTCGTGACTCTGGAGGAGCAAAGAAATTCCTTGAACCCCTGTAATTTCCCATTAGGGGTGCCTCCAGGGAATCAGGGCTGCAACTTATTTCTCCTAGTAGTTTAGGATCCTTTGTTTCATTCTCTGATTCTAAAGTATACTGATCATCACTCTCCAATGAGAAATATTCAGCCTCGCTACGGAGAAACTTTTCAAGACTTTCAATAAGTATTTATTAGAAGGCTTGATGATTCTCCTTTCGGACATCTTTGTAAGCATGCCTTACAATACATTGAAACATGTGGTAGATTCTTGGACAGACTCATCTGAATAGAAAGCGGACACCTTGTGTCACAATAGGTACTGGAACATACTTGATAATACAAATATTATGGTGGAATGAATAGCTGGGAGACTTGTTACAAAATTCCCAAATATTGTTGGAACTCCATGAACAAGTTTATTATAGACCAACCAAATTTTAGAAACTCTTACTGTGTTAAGATTTGAACCAAGCTCTAGCATCAAATCCATTGAGATTTTCATCCTGACTTCACTTTGATACTTTAGGACACTTCCAAAGTTCCAGATATACATTACAAAAAGGAGGGAAGAGCCTAAAACCAATGGGAGCTAACTACCATCACTCACTTTCATCAATACAACTACAAAATAAGTTAGTTCAATGGTTACAAAGTGCCAAGACTAGGTTGGTTTTCCATATCAGAAGCATGGCAATAGGCACTAACACTGTGGTCACCATCATTACTCCTACCTCAGAAATTCCTGCAACATGTCTCTGTGTCAACACATTTGTACTAAAGAGTGATATTCATTTCAAGGTTCTACTAGCTGTTTTCCATGAAATTTACTTATTGGATGAGATATTACTCTGTAATGGTGTTATAAATTGTATATTCTCGTAAATGCTGACTATTGTTAGAACTTAGTACTAATAAATAAAATTCATGTCTTTGTATAAGACTTACCATATGCATTTCCTATCTCGTTTGTGCCCTTAAAGGTGGCATCTACAATGATGCAACGAATCATCAGGAACTAGTTTATGATTGGAATGTAGACCTGGCCCATAAACTACTTTGAGGTGTGTATGACTTTAAGCCTGGGGAAGAAACCAAGAGCCATTGACTATTTGATACATTAAAATTTTGCTGAAATCATAACTTGACTTGTGATCAGAGCAGCAGTAGTGGCTAGCACAAGAATTGGTCAGAATGCACCAGTTGAATGATTTGGATATGAGAAAAATATATATACTCACCACTCAAAAGCAATATGAACTATATAGACGAGCACAACCATAATTGGTATTATGAATAACTACTAAGAATATAGGAACCTGTGATGCATTTCAAGTATAAGAATTTTTTTTCCATTTCAAAACATGCTTATAATCCATGAAAAAGATGCTACAAAGTCTATGCATGTTGTTAATACAGAAATTGATTGAACCTTGCCTGGAATTAAAACATAGAATTCTCGTTCTGCCATCATTGGATTTGTTATAAGAAATTTATATTGGCCCATATATGCGAGTAATAGAGAGGAGAACACCAAAAATGTGAAGGCTATCTGTAGCCAACATTTATTCATAAGATTATACTAGCATTGAAAGGCAAAAGAGCACAAACTATGGGGAAGACTTAAGGTGAAAAATCAAATTCATATAACGTTGTACTATTGCAGTTCCCTGAAATTTAAAGAAAAGTATGTCTGCTTGAAAGAAACCTTTACAGAAAAGTATGGCTGCTAAAAAAGAAACACTTACAATAGCCTGAAGTTATCATGCTCTACAATGAGCTTCTTTAAGCTCTAAGCTTACCTGGACAAATCTCACTGAGAAGTGACCCAAGTCAACAAACATTGCTTTAGCTCATGTGAATCAAAATACTAGTGCAAATTTTATTGGTGATTCTAGACTTAAGTTATTTAATACAGAGATAGAACATAGACAAGAATAGTTGGTTTCAGTTTCAATCACATGTTATGCACAACAAACAATCTCCAAGAGAAAACCATGCTCGATTTGGATTACTCGAAAATAATTAATAGATATAGAATAGATTGAATGCCTTGAAAACACTATTGTCATATGAAATAATGTTGTAGAGACCAACCAGCCCAAGGGAAAGAAACCATATGAATAGAATTGGGCCATAAAAAAGTCCCACTTTGTTAGTGCCAAACCTCTGTATGCTGAACAAGATGAGAGAGGGAGGTTAAATAACTTTAGTATATTCCACTCACTAAAGTGCTTATTAATAACTTAATGCACCTTTATTAAGTTGACGTGACTTAAATAAGCAAGTATTAGATGACAAATTGTGTTAGGCATCGGTTGTGTTTTTTATGGTACTAACCAAAATATCTCATAATTTGTTCACATTGTTTGGACATTATATTGGATTTCAGCTTAACATTTCTGCAAATTTGGTTGAAGTAATAAAATGTGAAGTAACCCTGTTAATAAATAATTATTTACTTGCATAAAAGGTTGGAAATGGAGCACAATTTTTTTGTCTAAGCCCATGCAACTTTTCACCTCAAACCAATTCTCTGGACACCTAACATCTGGCTAACCAGAATATCTCGTAATTTGTTCACATTTTTTTGACATTATATTGCATTCCAGCTTAACATTTCTGCAAATTTGGTTGAAGTGATAAAATGTGAAGTAAGGTTGGAAATGGAGCACAATTTTGTTGTCTAAACCCGTGCAACTTTTCACCTCAAACCCATTCTGTGTACACCTAACATCTGAAAATGCATGAGAATACCTTTTGCAGACACCTCCATTATGCCCACAAAAGTCCTAATAATGCATTACATAGAGAAATTTAGATTCTGTCCATTTGATTACATCCAGACAAAACTTTTGTTAGTATTGAAACATAAAAATTCCTTTGCCCAAAGATATATTCTATAAAGAAATATTCAAAGAAATAAGTATACTAGAAAGCTTAAAACCTGAATTTCTAAACATGAATAAACTGATTTCACTTTTGCTTTCGACTTCTAACATGAAACATTAACCAAAGAAACCCTCAAGTATGGATAGATTTCAGTTGTTTAGGCTAGCAATTGCATCATCATCAGATGTGGAGAACTGGGGTAATAGCCTGATGGTAGATACTGAAGGCAATTAAATTGAACATCACTATATGACAAGTAGAAAATGTTGCATTCCACTCAACTTCCATATCCTAAAGTCAAGATCTTTATGATTTCCTATCAAATACAATTAGATATGGTTTATGGAGCAATAGATGCAAATCCAATGTGCAGTTCAATTTTATATTTCAATGTGTTTTTTGTCACCAGATTCTCCCATTTCTCTCATCACGTCTTATGTAGAAGCATTTTTTTGTTGATCCTTTTGGGCAAGCTTAAAGTTTGCAACTCTGTAGCTTCAAGATCTCACACCATGTGAGTTATGCAAACCTGCAGAATATTAGTGTGAGGAACACGTAGTGTTGCAATTCCTGCTCTACAATTTTTCCTCAAAAAAGCATAGAAGTAATTAATAACCAATTTCTTGATAAACCAAGAATCCTTTCTAGCTCTAATATCTACATGACCCAAGGGATACACAACTCCTGATTCTTTGGCTTTATGAATGGATGAAAGCTCATACTCAAGACTTTGATCATCCATAGGCACAACACTTGTGGGAAACCCTGATGAGGTACTAGCTTCTGGTACTGACTCTGGAGCAGCAAAGAAATTCCTTGAACCCTTGTAATTTCCCATTAGGGGTGCTTCCAGGGAATCGAGCTTGTAGCGTATTTCTCCTAGTAGTTTAGGATCCTTTGTTTCATTCTCTGGTTCTGAAGTATACTAGTCATCACTCTCAAATGAGAAATATTCAACCTCCCTACGGAGAAACTTTTCAAGACTTTCAATAAGTAGTTGTTAGAGGGCTTGATGATTCTCCTTTTGGACATCTTTGTAACCATACCTTGTAATACAACGAAACATGTGGTAGGTTCATCGACAGACTCATCTCAATAGAAAGTGCTCACCTTGTGTCACAACAGGAACTGGAACATACTTGATACATACAAATATTATGGTGGAATGAATAGTTGGGAGACTTGTTACAAAATTCCCAAATATTGTTGAAACTCCATGAACGAGTTCATTATAGACCAACCCAATTCTAGAAAATCTTACTGTGCTAAGATTTGAACTGAGCTCTAGCATCAAATCATTGAGATTTTCATCGTGAATTCACTTTGATACTTTAGGACATTTCCATAGTTCTAGATGTACATTATAGAAAGGAGGGAGGAGGCTAAAACCAATGGGAGCCAACTTTCGTCACTCACTTTCATCAATACAGCTACAAAATGAGTTAGTTCAATGTTTAGAAAGAAAATCAGGAAACAAAGTGCCAAGAATAGGCTGGTTTGCCATATCATAAGCATGACAATAGTCACTAACACTATGGTCACCATCATTACTCCCACCTCAGAAGTTCCTGCAACATGTCTATATGTCAGCACATTTGTATTAAAGAGTGATATTCATTTCAAGGTTATACTAGTTGTTTTCCATGAAATTTACTTACTGGATGAAATATTACTATGTAATGGTGTTATAAATTATGTATGCTAGTAAATGCTAACTATTGTTAGAACTAAATACTATAAATCAATTTCATGTCTTTGTATAATACTTACCATATGCATTTCCTATCTCGTTTGTGCCCTTAAAGGTGGTAGCTACAATGATGCAAAGAATCATCAGGAACCAGTTTATGATTGGAATGTAGGCCTGGCCCATAAACCGCTTTGAGGTGTGTATGAATTTAAGCCTGGGGAGGCAACCAAGAGCCATTGATGGTTTGATACATGAAAATGTTTTTGAAGTATTAGCTTGACTTGTGATCAAAGCAATAGTAGTGGTTAGAACAAGAATTGGCTAGAATGCACCAGCTGAATGATTTGGATATGAGAAAAATATATCTACTCAATAGTCAAAAGGCAATATGAACTATATAGGTGAGCACAACCACAATTCGTATTATGAATAACTACTAAGAATATAGGAACCTGTGATGCATTTCAAGTATAAGAACGATTTTTCCATTTCAAAACATGCTTATAATCCATGAAAAACATGTTATAAAGTCTATGCACATTGTTAATATAGAAACTGATTGAACCTTGCCTACAATTGAAGCGTAGAATTCCCGTTCTACATGCTTGGATTTGTTATAAGAATTGTAGCTTGGCCCATATATGAGAGTAAAAGACATGGGAACACCAAAATGTGAAGGTTATCTACAGCCAACATTTATTCATAAGATTATACTAGCATTGAAAGGAAAAAAAGCACAAACGATGGGGAAGACTCAAGGTGAAAAACCAAATCCATATAATGTTGTACTACTGCAGTTCCCTGAACTTGAAAGAAAAGTATGCCTGCTTGAAAGAAACCTTTACAGAAAAGTATGGCTGCTTAAAAAGAAACCCTTACAGTAGCCTAAAGTTGTCATGCTCTACAATGAGCTTCTTTAAGCTCTAAGCTTACCTAGACAAATCTCACTGAGAAGTAACCCAAGTCAACAAACATTGTTTCAGCTCCTATGAATCAAAATATTAGTGTAAATTTTATTGGCGATTCCAGTCTTTAGTTATTCAATGTAGAGACAGAACACAGACAAGAATAGTAGGTTTTAGTTTCAATCACATGTGATGCACAACAAACGGTCTCCAAGAGAAAACCATGCTCGAATTGGATTACTCAAAAATAATTAATAGATATAGACTAGATTGAACACCTTGAAAACACTATTTTCATATGAAATAATGTTGTAGAGACCAACCAGCCCAAGGGAAATAAACCATATAAATAGAACTGGGCCATAAACAAGTCCCACATTTCTAGTGCCAAACCTCTGTATGTTGAACAAGATGAGAGAGGGAGGTTAAATAACTTCAGTATATTCCACTCGCTAAAGTGAGTATTAGTAACTTAATCCACCATAATTAAGTTAACTTGACTTAAATAAGAAAGTATTAGATGACAAATTGTGTTAGGTATTTGTTGGGTTTTGTATGGTACTAACCAGAATATCTCGTAATTTGTTCACATTGTTTTAACATTATATTGGATTTCAGCTTAACATTTTTGCAGATTTGGTTGAAGTAATAAAATGTGAAGTAACCCTGTTAATAAATAATTATTTACTTGCATAAAAGGTTGGAAATGGAGCACAATTTTTTTGTCTAAGCCCATGCAACTTTTCACCTCAAACCCATTATGTGTACACCTAACATCTGGATAACCAAAATATCTCATAATTTGTTCACATTTTTTTTGACATTATATTGGATTTTGGCTTAACATTTCTGCAAATTTGGTTGAAGTGATAAAATGTGAATTAAGGCTGGAAATGGAGCACAATTTTGTTGTCTAAGCCCAAGCAACTTTCCACCTCAAACCCATTCTGTGTACACCTAACATCTGAAAATGCATGAGAATACCTTTTGCAGACACTTCCATTATGCCCATAGAAGTCCTAATAATGCATTACATAGATCAATTTAGTTTATGTCCATTTGATTGCTTCGAGACAAAACTTTTGTTATTATTGAGACATAAAAAATCCTTTGTCCAAAGATATATTCTATATTTCATCAATTAAGAAATATTCAAAGATAAGTATACTAGAAGGCTTAAAACTTGAATTTCTAAACATAAATAAACTGATTTCACTTTTGCTTTCGACTTCTAGCATGAAGCCTTAACCAAAGAAAGCCTCAAGTATGGATAGATTTCAGTTGTTCAGGCTAGCAATTGCATCATCATCAAATGTGGAGAACTGGGGCATAAGCCTAATGGTTGATACTGAAGGCAATTAAATTGAACGTGATTATATGATAGGTAGCAAATGTTGCATTCCCCTCAATTGCCATATCCTAAAGTCAAAATCTGTATGATTTCCTATCAAATACAGTTAGATAGGGTTTATGGAGCAACATATGAAAATCCAATGTGCAGTTCAATGTTATATTTCAATGTGTTTTATGTTTCCAGATTCTCCTATTTCTCTCGTAACGTCCTATGCGGAAGAATTATTTTGTCGATCCTTTTGGGCAAGCTTAAAGTCTCCGACTTTGTAGCTTCAAGATCTCACACCATGTGAGTTATGCAAACCTACAGAAGATTAGTGTGAGGAACACGTAGTGTTGCAATGTCTACTCTCTAATTTTTCCTCGAAAAAGCATATAAGTAATTAATAACCAATTTCTTGATAAACCAAGAATTCTTTCTAGTTCTAATATCTCCATGACCCAAGAGATATACGACTCCTGATTCTTTGGCTTTATGCATGGATGAAAACTCATACTCAAGACTTTGATCATCCATAGGCACAACACTTGTGGGCAATCTTGATGAGGTACTAGCATCTGGTAGTGACTCTATAGGAGCAAAGAAATTCCTTGAACCCCTGTAATTTCTCATTAGGGGTGCCTCCACGAAGTTGGGGCTGCAGCTTATTTCTCCTGGTAGTTTAGGATCCTTTGTTTCATTCTCTGATTTTGAGGTATACTGATCATCACTCTCCAATGAGAAATCTTCAGCCTCCCTACGAAGAAACTTTTCAAGACTTTCAATAAGTATTTGTTAGAAGGCTTGATGATTCTCCTTTCAGACATCTTTGTAACCATACCTTGCAATACATCGGAACATGTGGTAATTTCTTGGACATACTCGTCTGAATAGAAAGCGCTCACCTTGTGTCACAACAGGAACTAGAACACACTTTATACATAGAAATTTTATGGTGGAATGAATAGCTGGGAGAATTGTTACAAAATTCCCAAATATTGCTGGAACTCCATGAACGAGTTCATTATATACCAACCCAATTCGAGGAACTCTTACTATGCCAAGATTTGAACCGAGCTCTAGCATCAAATCCATTGAGATTTTCATCCTGACTTCACTTTGATACTTTAGTATTCTTCCATAGTTCCAGATGTACATTAAAAAAAGGAGGCAGGAGGCTAAAACCAATGGGAGCCAACTACTATTTTGGAGAATTTGGTATCTACAGATAAATACTAATTCCCTAGATAAGTAGCCATATCTAGAACAATAGTTTAAAGCACTTTAATCTTTTCCTATAAGCAATAGATAAGACAAAGAAGATGAGAAAGCCTACTTGAAGTTCCACTTTCCTCTTGTCTCCTTTGTATCAATCTTGTCGCTCCTTCCTGTACTTAACATGCTTGAGAAGTACCTATAAACACAAACAAAAGACAAAGAACCTATCAAAGAAAAAGATCTATTGAATACAAGTAAATGGAATTAGATATATTTCACACATATAAGAATCATATAGCAATACAAACATATGGGAAAAAGGTTTGAATACTTTATTGAATAGAAGAAGGAATTACAACCATCGTGCTTGATTCAAAGTCATTCCTCCAGCTTGGATCCCATCCACATCACATCAAAAGCATGGAAAACTTGTAGCATAACAATACTTGTATCAAAGCCAATTCTCATAGCAACGTTATCTCCTTACAATTCAAGATAGTAGAGCCCCTGATCACTTAGATGAGTGTTCAATTTATAGGAGGATGAAGGAGGTTATGTCATAAATGGGGGTATTGAATGGCCTTCCATACTTAGAATTAGTTCCATCGAGGAAGTGATGAGAGGATAGGACGCATCTTAACTCATTCCTCATCCACTTTCGAGCTCATAGGAGTTGATAAGTGAGGGAAACTTCAAGATGACTCCAAAATATAAGAATATTCCCTAAACCCTATGTGAATTTTTCTCAATCTCGCCTAGCGTGGATGAATGAAGGCCTAAGTTCTATGTAGAACACCCTGGCATGGACTCAACTACTCTACAGTGCACCCTTACATGGGCCTACCTATGCTGGTCCCTCTAGAGGTCATTTCAGGATGTCTTCAAGTCATGAAACTGTCTAGGAAGGAGGCATTCAAAAGGGTGACTTGTTTAGGGCATGTAGCAACTGATATTAGGGTTTGATGAGCCCTAAACCACTGATATGGATGATGGGAGTGATGTGACCAAATGGATCTGTAACAGCTTCCCCCTAAAGCATCAAGTCGAAAAATGCAAATGTCGAATGAAATGCTTTATGATGTGATGAGGAGGTTTCGAAGTGGAAGGTGACTTGCATCAATTACAATACACATATCATGATATTTTGATTTTTACATGAATGACTGAAGGAAGGCATACCCATGCTCAGCTTATAAACTTTCATTACATGTACATAGACAATCATCTACAAATATAGACCCATGATCAGAAAGACCATCAATGTAAAGCCATTGTACATATGATTTAGTACTCTTGAAATCGCAGCCCGGATGGATGAAACTAGATCTGGGGTCTTCTATCTCATTGAATCATCCACTCAAGTATGAGTCTAACCATGTGAATATGTGATATGAAGTCGAACATGGGAAGACACCATCTGATTACCAGCCAATGATGTAAGCTGTTAACAAATGCGAGAGAAATCGCCGATGATGATAATGATCCTCAAGGTACTGTAGTACATTCTGCATCGTGTGAATGGATGATTTGATGTCAAACACCATACAAAGTCTTTCAGTCGAAGGTCATTGATTTCAACCTATCGCCGGAAGCGAGAAACCTTCCATTAATGTATGCAAGCCTCAAGGTACTGGAAGGGCGTTTTTAAGCCAAATTATTGGATAATGTGTTGACTTCGATAAGAAGCCTCTCGTCGTAGGAGTGCCTTGATGCATCCCATATCAACAACACGAAATGAGTGTAATGATTTTGGAGATGGAATTTAACTGACGACACAAGGTTCAGGAATGAATTTTGACTGGATGACTTCTCTTGAGCATGTCGGCGACACTAAAATGAATTGGTAGCATTGACCCAAAGCAAAGTGATGGATGGTATGATAGACCAATGGTATGGTAACCATCAAGCTGATAACCCAACCTAAATAGTCATGGTGATGGAGTGAAAGCATCATGTTCAAGAACGACCTACTACCATAAAGTGGTTTTCCCCTTTTTCCCATTTTCCCCAGTCATTGTTGACCAGTACCTATTTATTTTTTATCAAGCTTGAGGAAGATAACATATGCTTGTTGTATAATTCCACCCTTCAGGTGAATCCATTGCTATGTGATGTTTTAACGAGTCTAGCGAAGGTAACCAAGTCGGTCGCCTTGTACACTGTGATACACCAAACACAACATTCGAGGAGATTGCCTGCCCGTACTTCTCGGTTCACTGGGAGGTATTCTGTAGTTAACAGTTGCTTGGTAAACCTTTTTCCTAGATTATCCCTCTTTTGTTTCATTATGTTACTTTGATTAAAAGAAATTTAATTGACCACGGATAACATCCTCCATGCTTTCTCCTTAGTTGATCTTAGGTTGAGACATATGATGAAAAATTTAGAGTCCACCGATCAAGGAATTTCTTTTGATGGGAATCCTAGTCCTTTTCATCCTTTTGGAAATATTGGTGCTCCTTATATGGATAAATTCTCCCTTCTGGGACTTACCATTGGCTTTCCAGCATGGTTGTTTTCAACCTCCTTGGTTCAAAATGTCGTAATTTCTCCATAATTGAGTACACCTCCAATTGGACAAAATCAACCTCCAGTTGATCCTAAAGTTGACCCTTTGCCTTCTTCCTTGGTTGTTTCTTCCTCCCCTTCGTCCTCTTCGCCTAGTGAAAGTATTGGTACTAGTAACCAGGTCACTAAGAAGAAGAAGAACGGGAAGAAGAAGAAGAAGAACCAAATTCCGTAGAGGGGCAACCAAGCAACCATTGTTTTGAATGCAACATTTGATGAGAAACCATCCTTCAAGCCTCACAAAGTTCAATATCCATGAAAATTTTGTACAGGATACCATCTTCTTCGAAATTGTTCTGGTATTCCTCAGATCTTAGAAGAATGGTCTTCCCGCTCAAATCATCCTATGCGATCAACTTTTGGAGATCATGCTGGTGACCCACCATCAACTAGTGGTAGTAAATTTCATGGAAATAAGGGTAAAGTTAAGTTTCCCTGTAGGTTATGTGAAGGGAATCACCCCATTCACCTTTGTCCCTATCTGGATGAAGCCCAAAAAGTGTTGGATGATCTATATGATGGGAGTAATGTGCCCAAATTGATCTATAACAACTACCATCACACACTTTCATCAATACAACTACAAAATAAGTTAGTTCAATGGTTAGAAAGAAAACTAGGAAACAAAGTGCCAAGAATAGGTTGGTTTTCCATATCAGAAGCATGACAATAGTCACTAACATTGTGTTCACCATCATTACTCCCGCCTCAGAAATTCCTGCAACATGTCTCTATGTCAGTACATTTGTACTAAAGAGTGATATTCATTTCAAGGTTCTACTAGTTATTTTCCATGAAATTTACTTATTGTATTTACCTACCTGCACCATTTCACTTACTTGCCTGCACCATGCAATGGATTCTTGCACCATTTACCTGCTTGCACTCCGAAGTATTCCTAGACTGCATTAACATTCTCTATGCCTATACTCAAACCCTCCATTCATGGGGATCAAATTGTATTAGCTGTTGACTTGTATAAGGATTTTGTTCCTTGGCTTTCTATGGCGCATATGGGTTATTACTTCAGTCAAACATAGATGTTAATAGTTTGGATGCCAATGGTGAAATGGTTGAAGTGCATCATGGTCATGACTAAGGAATTCGATAAGTATTATCATTTCAATGACAACTGTGTTCTTCTTTCTCATGTCGATGTCGATACAACAATAAGCTCAACATAAACTCTATCATCACAACGCCCTGCCATATTGCCAATCAATTCTGCTACCACAAAGAACCCATCAAGCCTTTGATATTTGCCCAGGCATTTGCACAATAGCGGTAATGGGCCCTGCCTATGCATCGAAAATGTGAACAACATTATTATTAATGGCTTGCAAATCAGTAATTGTGTGCCCAATGCGGTGGGCAATGTTCGGGTGTTGAAGGGTAATGACGTTGTGTAATTGATAGAACCAAAAGACGAAGATGGTATATCTGTAATGACTTCCACTAATATATGGATCGACCACAACTTCCTTTCCAAGTGCCAAGATGATCTTCTTGATGTCATGCTAGGTTCCATAGCAGTTACTATTTCCAACAATCACTTCTTTAACCATGACAAGGATTCAGTGCTCGTTATGGTTATGATAAGTTCCGGTCAATATGAATCTGATCGAAGGAGATATGCAACAAATATCTGATGCCAACTTATAAGTAGCTCATGCGAGGAGGAAATAAATTAAGCCAAATCACACCTCAACAACCACTCCAGGAAAAGAGGAACGATTCACTAGAATCGTTCCCTCTTTCAATATTTAGTTGAAAAACTAATTCTTATTCCAGAAAACTATTAAAACTAATAATGTTATATATTTTAATTGGTTGAATTAAAAGACCCAATTTGTAAATCGATGTCTATATAAGAAATCAACTAGAACAAACATAAATTAGTCAATTAATTATACAGATAGGAATTAGGAAATCGGTCGAGCCAGAGGAAATGCCCATGAAGGGACCTCACAGAAGGGAAGAGGAGCTATCCCAATGTAGCATCACAAGTTTATCACCAGTGTATGGCTCCTCTCATCTTGCTAGAGTTGAATGTTGTCTACTTGATGTAAAAGAATGTGTTTTCACGAATTAATTGAAGCAATTTTCATCTATGTTTTGTCTATCTATTTATTGCATCTAATGATTTTGACTGCTAGGTGAACTAGGTTAATCGAGGGTGTGAACTGGCTGGGTTGGCCACCAGACCAGCTCGCCATCACTATTCATTTCTTAAATTAATTAACATTTAGATTATTATTTACTATGTGAGTTTATTTAATTACTTTCAGTCTCTTTCCTCCTCCAAACTAATGTGATTTAATTTGTTGTAATGTTTTCCTTTCGACTGCAACATTGATTTGGTTTTCCGCCTTAAAAATTGTTCTCACATTCAAAATATTTCTTTATATCGAATAAGGATTGTGTCCCTTCAGAACGTTTGAATTTACAAGATCGGCTTATGTTATAACGCTCTACCTCTAAAAGTTTTAATATGCAATTCAAATCCTTTGCTTTGGTCTAAGATCTGACGGGTTTTGTGCTCTAGAATGTAATCAGTTTCCCCTGATGGATTTGAATGATTATGGAGTGGTGAGATCATAGCCATCGAATGTATTTAAATTTTAATCAACTATGTTGCAAAACCTGAGTACCACTCAGGAAGAAACAATCACATATAATTTATGTTATCTAAAGTTGTGATTCTTGTATACCGCAGAGCCGACATTCATGAAAAAAAGTTGCATTATGTTGCAAATGATCATGTTTATTTCCTTTAAACTTGCATTATGTTGCAAATCAATTTCTTGGTCACTATGCCCCACTCATCTCAACTCCATTTTCTAACGTACACATCTTCATTCACGGAGTCTACACAACATGTCAAGAGAAAGGGCTTTCAATTGAATAAAGTTTGGGCCCTCCTCAAGCCAATGAGGGAAATATTTCATGGGGAATGCAATATTTCGAAGAAATTTGGGCCCCTTTGACCCACTCAACTAAAGTCTATACAAAGAAACCTCTTTGCTCCACTAAAGTCGATTTCTTCGCCGCTATACCCCACTCAACTCAACCCCATTTTCTAACATACACATCATCATTAATGGAATCTACGCCACATTTCACGAGAAAGGCTTTTCAATTGAGCAAATTTTGGGCCCTCTTTGAGTCGATGCGTGGAATGCTTTTTGATGGAAGAAATTTTTGGAATCTTTCACAAGAAATGCTTTTACATGGAAGAAATTTTAGGCTCTCTGCGCCACTTCAAGTCAATTCAACGTGTCAACGTGTGCAGTTTCTTCGCTCTTTAGGTTTTTTTTTTTCAACTCAAATACTTACCTCCTCTGTAAATCTACGACACCCATTTTCTTTCTCCAACTTAGTTTCACAGACGATTGCAATTTGACATCACTTCTCTCTAACTCAGTTTGCCAGATTTGAACTTGGGTTTCTTTTATTTTCAATAATTCCATATTTCTCCCATTAACTAATTAAGCTGCTCCAAGATATGTAATAATTATGGCTATATATGGTTGTTTGATGATATTTGTTTCACCATGCATATACAATTTTCTTGGAGGCACAAAGATATGTCTATTTATGCATGTTCGATGGCAACATTAGTTAATTTATTTATTGCCATGTATATATATATATATATATATATATATATATATATATATATATATATATATATATATATGGCACGTGTGATTTCTCCAATAAATGTATTATTGTGTTTGAATTTCATACTAAATGACTTATTTTTATTAAACAAGGAGGATCTCACTTACTAGGAAACTTAAATATAATAATAATGAAACTTAAACATAATAATTTAGAAATTTAATTCTATTTAATTTTCTCTTTAAAGTTCAGAACCTTCATTCTTTACCTCTAATCAAAACTTAATTAGAAAATATATTATAATTAATTACCCAAATAGTTCAATTGCCTAACCATTTTATGGAGGCATAAAAAGGGAGGGGGCTATGAAAGAGGAGACAAAATATTGCAATGGGAGGTATGCACTAGGTTTAGTTTGTCATTAATTCTTTCTAATTTCAATATTCTTTGAGTTATAAGAAGCAAAACCAATAGGTGGCAGTAGATCATTTTCAAAGGGAAGATATTGTATAATGAGTAACTCCACTTATCCTTTGGATACATTATTTTAAGTAACTTGATTTTCTATCATTTTACTTGTTGTTTGAAGGGATAGTTTTTATTTATCTAGTGCTAATAACCATTAATTTCTTAGAAAAATAGGTTGTCTACCGATATATCAAAGCATCTGAAGGTGTTTTAAAGGTTGTCACATCCAATTAATTTTTCTTTCCTAGACTTCTGCATATGATTTTTTACATTGCAATTGTTTAGAATATGATTTGGTCAATGGTTCTTCACAAGAATTTATATATTTTTTTATATTGTACTCACATAAATTTTATTAATAAAAATCATCCTCTTTTCTCTATACTTTCTGTGTATACTTGCAAAATTTCATATTTTTATTGGTAGTTTATTTTCTTTAATCTACAAATTAATGCAATTGAGGCTCTACAACTTTTTGAGGCCAAGAAGTCTTAAAACTCTGATAAGTTTGCTACTTCCCATGTTTTATTTTTTATTTATGTTCATAGATCTTTAATTTTCTTATTTATATTTCCAAACTTTTTATAAAATTTCAAGCATTATTCTCTAAATGTGTCTCTTGATTTCTTTTTTCTGCTTAGCTTTCTCGTAAATAATCTCACAAAATCATAGAAAAATTGTAAATTCTCACTTAGTCAGTGACAACAAAGGGCATAAAATATTGGGTAGACTTGACCCGTTATTTGACTCGCCCTAGTGATATTTGAGGGGTTGGTTAAGAGAAGCATAAAACTTCACTTTGATCAACACCTACCATCCTCTCTTTCTCCTTGTGTTTTCATGTTTGGTGGATGCTGGTAGGACCACATACTCATTGTTAGGAAAGAATGGAACATATTCTTTGAAAATAGGCTTCCTTTTTTATGGTGACTTAAATGCAGTAGAATGGAATCTCAAAAGGCCAACTTATCAACTACCTCACAAGAGGCTTATGACACTCAATATATAGGGCTTGATCAAGACAATAGGGAGAGAGAACAATATAGGAATATGAATGGGAATTGGATGTGCACGCATTCATGACACTATCTATTTCTCTTTATCTATCACTCTTATATCTATCATTTTCTCTCCCCTCATGTCCCCCCTCTCTTTCTACCTCCCAATATACCTATATATCCCTCATTCCTCTCTTCCTCTATCCCCCCTCCATCTCTATATCTATCTCCCTTTTTATCTCCTCCTCTCTCTCTCTATCCCTCACTCCCTCTCTGTCTCTCATTTCCTCACTCCTCTCTCTTGCCTACAACTCTGTCTTTATCTCCATCAATTTATCTTTCTCTCTCACTTCCTCACTCCCTCTCTCCTCTCTCTCCACCTTACTTGCTCGCTTTCTCATTCTATCTACCCCCTCTCCATCTCCTTATCCCTCCCTTATCATTCTCTATGTCTCTCCACCTTTCTCTCTTTATCTTTCTCTTCTTCCCCGTCTCTCTCCTTTTCTCCCCCACTATGTTACTCTTCCAACTACATATCTATGTCCCTTCATATATCTCTCTATGTTTCCCCCCAATCTCTCTCTCTATCTCTCTCTCTCTCTCTCCCTCTCTCTCTCACACACTCTCTCTCTCTCTCACTCTCTCTATCTCTCTCCCTCACACACACACACACACACACACACACCATCTCTCTTCCTCACATCTCCATCACCCTCTCTGAATATTTCTCTCTGCCTCTCTCTCTCTCTTTTATTTCCCTTTCCACCTCCTGCCAGATCTAGCTCTATCTCCCTCCCTCTCTCCTTTGTCTCTCTATCTCACCCCCCACTCTTTATATCTATCTCTCTCCCCCCTGCCTCACCCTCTCACTCTATCTATCTCTCTCTTATCAGTCTCTCTATCTCTCCATCTATTTCTTCTTCCCTCTTTCTTCCCCCTCTCCCTTCCCCATATATATTTCTCTATTTCCCTCCCTCTCTCCATATCTATATTCCTCTCTCTCTCTCTCTCTCTCTCTTCCTCCCTCCCTAACCCTCTCCCTCTCCTCTTCCCCTCTCCCTCACTCTATATCCCCCCTCCAACCCTGTCTATATCTCCCTCCCTTTCCCCCCTCTCTCTTCCTCTGTCCCCCTCTATCCCTATATTTATATCCTTCCATCTCTAATTATCTCCTTCCCTAACTACCACCCTCACTCTCTCCCCTCCCCTCCTCCTCTTTCTCTTCCCTCCCCTTTCTCTCCCCTCCATCTCTATCTCTATCTGCCTCCTCTCCCATTCTCTATCTCTTTATCTCAACC
>APFE031040762.1:0-13110 GCA_000404065.3 Pinus taeda
CCATAGGTTTCACCTAAATATAACCCATTTTTTGAGTGTTCGTAAATATAAGGTGACTTATGGAGTAAATATAAAAAAATGTTTTATTTTTTACCATACCTCTCGATTATTTATATTTTTATTAATTTACCATACCTCTTTTACAAATATGGTATTTGGCCCATAGGATTCACTTAAATAAAGCCTCTTTCTTGAGCTTTCATAAATAGAACGAGGGTTATGGACTAAATATAAAAGAGGTTTTATTTATTTACCATGCATCTAGTTTATTTATATTTTTATTTATTTACCATACCTTTTGAGTAAGTATACAAAGACATTTTATTTATTTACCATACCTCCACTTTACTTATATTTTTATTTGTTTACACCCTTGCATGTATATAAGGTGACTTATGGAGTAAATATAAAAATGCTTTATTTATTTACCATACCTCTCATTTATTTATATTTTTATTAATTTACCATACCTCTTTTATAAATATGGTATTTGGGCCTTTGGCCCATAGGATTCACTTAAATAAAACCTATTCTTGAAAATGGGCGAATGGATTCACTTAAATAAAACCTATTCTTGAAAATGGGCGAATGGAAGGTTGTAACTCCTAATTTCAAGGGCTAAATTTACCTTTTTTACCCCCTCCCTTAAAATAAGGTGGGCTATTTGAGGTGATTTGTAAAAATGTACTATGATACAAAATATTCGCCCACTAAAAATTTAAAACCCCTTAATTTCGCCAAAGGGCGAAAATTCACCCCTAAAATCACCCCCACCCCTAGTTGGCAGCCTAAACTAGAATATGAAACTCCAAGTTACAACATTGACGACATAAAATTCGAGCTCTTAAGGTTATGAACAGAGTGTGAACCAAAATAGAACTCAAGCTACATTATTGTTGAGCGAAGTTGGTATTACGGCTATGAAATGTTTGAGTGCTGGAGTTAAACCATTGGTAAAAAATAAATCGTAATTTCCAAGAACAGAGACGATAAGTTGAGTTTGAATAGGAAATAAAATGCAATTAGTTTGATTTTTTTAGTAATATCCAAAGTCCGAAATTTGCAGCTAAATAATTGGCAGTGGAAAATCTCAGTTGACAATGTAATACTCTAAGTTGGCAAGTGTTGGTGGCAGTATGAGTTTCAACTGCATGGTGGCATCAAATATCTATGTTCAAGCTCCAGGTGGATGATAACCAACACAAAACACCAACCACATTCATTCAGTTCAAATTGCATGATGATGGTTGCAAAACACATAGGAAATTAATTTCTTCCCTAATTCTGATTTTCTGAAGAGGCAGTAAACTTAGAAAATTGATTTCAATTTTGAAAAAGCCAGTGTGGGAAAATTTAGAAAATTGATTTCGATTTAAAAAAAAAAGAAGCCAGAGTGGTAGTAACTTTTCCAAAGGATCGATTTCAGGACAAAGAAGGCAATAAAAATTCTCTTCATTCCCATAATTTTCAATTTGATTTCAATTTATGAAGAGACATAAAGGTTAATTGTTCATTTCTCCAGCACTCAATTTCTGAAGACACAGCCTTTGTTAATGTCACCTATAGAATGATGTAAGTCCTCAGATTCAATTGTGAATAGATATATGGTGGTGATAATTAGTAAAAATTGGAAGCAGTTATTCAAAACTTTCCAAATTTCATTTTCATAATTAGATTTCATTTCCAAGAATTCGATTCCATTTTCAAAATTCAGGGGCAATGATCAAGAGGTCATTTTCTGAAGGAAGAGACAGGTTATTCTCAAGAACATTAATAGAGGTTTTTTTTCCAGACATCAAAATAGAGCTTTTGATCCACAAACAACAAAAACAAAAGTAAAATCTCAGAAAATGTTTAGTTTTGAAATTCAAAATTTTTAAGAAGCCACTATTTTTTGTTGTCTTTTCTGAGAAAACTAAAACGAAATTTGAAAAATGAAAAAATGGATTTTCTTCATAACAAGCCCAATTAGGATAATCACAGACAGTTTTCTCCAATTCATTGTTATTTGGGATATTTTCCTCATTCTTTCAACCCTCATTTTGTAGATTGTGTGGAGTGTTTGAGTTCAGTTACGAATCAAGGTCAGATATTTGATTTAAATTGGTTGTTAGTGAAAAATCAAAGTCTAAGTTACAGTTACATGGTTTGAAAATCCGAAGACTCTAGTTATCTAATTGACAACAAAGCCCAAGTCCGTTGGTGGCAGCATAATCAAATTCTGAATTAATATATGTCTTGTGGTGGCATAGGTTCAAGATTGAAGTTCCAAGTGTAAGATTGGCATTAAAAAAAATTCAAGTACAAGACCACAATTTCATACTTATTTACAAAAAATTCCAAAACAAAGCTCGTGCACAATGGTGTCAAGTGGTGTTGGTGACTGCACAATAGTGCAAAAATTATGAATAAAATTTTTGAAAATAGAGTGTTAGTTGTCAGAGAAAAGAGAGGTGTCAGAAGACTGTAAATTCGCTTATATCTCTCCCATAAATAAATTTTTGAAAAAATTACAACACATATATTGCTTCTTGTTCCATGAATCGATTTTTGAAGGCATTATAACACATAAATTGTCTCACGAATATTCAACAATGAAAATTTCTTTGCATTTCAACCAAAAAGAATAGAGCCATCCAGATTTAAATATGGGAAGAAAAATTGAGCCCACTAGATTTCAAATAAAAAAAATTGGAATAAGGAGACTATAAAGAAACTCTATCAAGCTAGATTATTATACTTTCTTAGGAAGTTTAACAAGCATAATGCAAAAGTGACAAAGATGTTTGTGTCTAACTTTGCTAATGAGAAAACCATGGTAGGAGACATTGTTGTTCCAATCACACCATAATACCTTTCTCAAGCCACAAATCTATCAATGACAATAGAAGAATATTATAAAGGGCAACATTTTAAAGAGAATGGATGGAATTACTTTTTAGAGAAGTAGAGGAAAATAACAATTGGAAAAACCAAGGGGATTTCAAGGGAATGGTTGAGAGAACCGTGAGAAAAATTGGCTCTCATTACTTAGAAATACTTTACCGTGATGGAATGTCCACACGTAGAACAATAGGGAGGTCAGCCCGTAGAGGCAAAAGATCAAAGAGGAGAAAGCAAGCATGAGTACATGCTTGAAGATCAGTAAGGGGGAGATGTTGGCCCTCATTTTTTATTCAATTTTGCTTAATTAAATACATTTAAATTCCATGTTATCCATCCATTTATCATCCATATACACCCTATTTTGACCAATTTATGCATATTTAGTTATATAAATTAAGTTTTGCAATTTTTAGTTGTTTTTACAAAAATTGGATTTTAAGTGCATTTTTGGACAGGACTAGAAATTCCTATAATGGCTTCATTGATGTCATACTTGCAGGACACCTCGGCACGAGATGAGTACATTTCTAGAAATATTGGGAACTAAGAATGGATGTGTTCCTATTGGTTAGGTCAAACTGAGCTTAAACATGCCCAGTCAAAGCTAGTCAAACAAGACCAGTCATTCAGGAAATCCCTAGGAGATAAGCCAAAATTAGGGATTTTTGGGATTTTTCCAAATTTTGTGTAACTAAATGGGTGAATTCAACCAAGATATATGGGATTAGGATAGATAATGTTGTTAGAGACTTTTTAGTCAAGTTTGTTTATTATTTCTCTATTTAAGCCAATACTATTGAAGGCTTAAGCATGGAGAATTTATGTAATCTGATTTTGAGACTCTTTGAAGGCTGAAAGTTAATTGAAGAACCTATTTCATTTCAATTTTCTCTTCATGCTTGGTTGATTTACTGAAGTTGTTGTAGCTGATATTTCTTCAAGTGTGCAAGGCAAGGGTGGAGGGCCCCACACCAAGCTAAGTGCATTTTTTGTTTAAATTTTCATAGTTTTCATAAAGTAGTTCTTGTTTCAAATGTATTTAGATGTGTGATGATTTCTAATCTACATATGAAGGGACACATAGGAATTTAAGTTAAATTACCCTTCTATTTTTTCTTGAACTAAAACTGAATTTCATTCTCCTTTTCTTATTTGAAGTTATTTCTGCATTTCTGGTTTGAAGCAATGGTGATTATGATAGAGTAGAATTGTGAAGAAGGACAACCTGGTCCTCCTTAGTTAGGAGCCTCTTCTTTTACATCTTCTGCATCATAAACCATTGTTAATTAGTACTTTTGGATTTCTCTTCATGGAAATAGCATGATAGGGGAGGAAAACCAAGTTCTCCTAAGTTAGGAGCCTCATTCCACATATTATTTAAGTGAATTAGAAATTACTTAATTAGAGTTTATATTTGTAATATAATTTTTTTTTAATTTTTCCATTTCATCTTATAAAATTGACTACCATTGGAATCCATAGACTTTGGACATGCTTCTAAGTTCTACAAACCCGGATTGATAATAAAATACTTGTGTTAATTTACTCAATAAATTTACCCAATGTTCGATTAAACATTGGTTGTTTTATAGGGTAATGATATATTTCAAAAGACATTTTGAATTTTCAATTGAGCTTGGATGGCATCTCCAATCTATGTTTATGTTTTATACGATATTTAGAGATGCCATTAAGGCACAATTGAAAGCTGAAGGTGTGCTCATCTATGTTTTTTTGTTCTACGCAAATCCTTTATTTTGCTTAAATTGAGAGCTCTATACAATTACTTTCTGAGGTATGTACTGTAAGGTTGCTCTATTGGTAGCGATTCCATTCTCAATTTTGTTTAACCCTATATTTCTCTTTTCCATGTATAACAATCACATTTTGCATTTGAGGTAGAAACATATGAAGTTAAATAAATATGAAATCACGTGATACATTATGCCGAATGAGTGATGTTAAGTGGGTTCCGTTGTTTAAAAATCAGTGTTTTGCAGAAGAAAAGTATGCGAGATAATTGTGCAAAGGGGAAAATGAATGTGGAAGTACAGAGCTTTGTCATATAAAAATTGTGTTTGTTATTCTACATGCTGGTTCTTTGGCGTAAATTATAAATCAAATGGTGTAAGTTTTATATAGCTTCTGTGACATAATTTTAATACTAATACTAATAATAATAATAATAATAATAGTAATAATAACAAGTAATGTGTTAGTGAGTTTTTCTCATAGGCTTAAGAATCATAAATCAAATTTTCTGAGTTATATAAAGCTCCTCTAGCATAATTTTAACTCGTAACGTGCCAACAGTTGCATTGTTAGTTGTTGATCATTATTTTTTTCTCTTTTTTTTAGGGTGGGGGATGCATGTTGCTAATCCATATTGCTATATTTCATAGTTCTTTGCGACGGAAGGATCTTTACGAATGGTTTTATTCTAGTTGTCAGAATCGAAACTCTATTATGAGAATTGTGTGTTTTACTTGTTAGCATAATAATTGTACACGTTATCTATTTTGAACACATATATAAATTTTACAATATTTGTATTAGGCATGTTGTGGTTCATTTATTTGTGACTCTATATCTCGTCCATATATAGGAGTTTTCCTATAAATTATTTTCTTGTAACTTTTTTATTGTGTGCTTGCTGTTGAGAAATAGTTAGTAGTGAAATTATTATTATTATTATTATTATTATTATTATTATATGGAGACGTAATTTCTAAAACATCAATGAACAAGTATATTTGAAATGTGATTGCTAAATCATCAATGGAGAAGCATTTTTTTTACCATACAAAGAAATGGTATGGATGCAATACTAAGGCATTATAATCTATTTCATTTGAACAATTTTGCATATAATGTGGGAGATCACGTATTTAATAATATGCAAACTCTATTACTTAGTAAAATATTAGCAATAAAAGTATTTAATGCCAACATATTTATCAATTAATCATATTGCTTGCAAGAGCATAAACAAACAGAGCTTTGAAAATTTATTTACAACTAAAATATCATCAATAATATAAAAAGAAACAATCTTATTATCCACACAATGAAAACTTGAAAGATTCTTCTACATAATGAACATACTCTGCACTTTTTCATGTCCTATAAACAACGATTTTTCTCAATGTTATTTTTGTTTATTGACAATTGTTCTGTGTAATAGATTTCACACTTGCAATAGTTGTACCCAGTTTTGCGTTTGTAAAAGTAAGATATGGTGAATATATGAGAATTGAAAAAAGGAGTTTGTGCAATTTAGCAGCATTGAGAAAATTATTGATTCAAAAGTTGTTTTCATCTACGAAATGGATATGGTTAGCAGAAAAAACGAAGAAGCTATACCTTTAATTTACTTGGTGTTGTCAATGCGAACTTCCACTAGTCGATTGCATATGAGCGTTATGTTAATATTCCAATGGAAGAGAAAAAAAAGTAACAAGATTTGGACTACTGGATTAGCGAATGCTGCATGTGTGCGACCCGATTTTTATTTCAGGGAAATTTTTCATTTGTGTGCGATCTTTTTTTATTCAGAAACAAGAATAATTATGTTGTGAACAAAGAGAATACCTTTGAATTTGAAGACATTTAGACGAATATTTAATTTACCAGAGGCTAATGTTCGCTTACTATTTCTTGAAGAAAATAATTTCATGATTTTAGAAGCAGGTGAATCTAATGTTATTGCATATTTCTTTTTTTCGAGTCACCAAGTTCCTTGCAATCTTTCTATTCTATAAATATTTTCATTTAAACAACCATTTAGAGACTTTTTTTAGATTTGTGCACATGTCATGGGATGAGAAACTACAACAACAATTCCAAAATGCATTTTCTATATGCTTTACCAGACATACAAAAAAGATTGTGTATTCAACTGGGCTGGTATCATTTGTAATGAATTAGCTTTTCAGTTAACCAATTTTTCCAAAACCAAAAGGCTCTTCATGCTGGTGTATATCATAATAGCTTTTATTAGAAGTGATAACTTTAGTAGTTTGCCATGTAATACTAAATTCAATATGAATCAAGAACCAATGCGATTCTCGTATCCTATACTGCGGAAAAATAATGCTCCTTTAAACTTTTGTCTGATTCAAGATGTTTTTATGAGGCAAATAAACTACATGATAACTAGACAAGAAACTCATCATATATATGGAAATGCACAAGTTTTCCTATGGGGCTGTTATGAAACCAGCTCACAAAAAGATAGAAAAGATAGATCAACGCCTTAGAATTAAGCCTCTTCGAGGGGGAAACCACCTTTACATTACACAAATGAATGATTCCTTGATGATTCAAATGAAAAAACCTCCTTTCTATAGATAGGAGTCTAAGGAGTCACAATATAACCCAGTCTACCTAACAATAATAATATAAAGGCACAAAAATAACAATAGAGGGATTCTATGGGGCACAGTAATAACAATATGGGACAATAGGGGCACAACAATATTAATAAGGGATACAACTACAATATTAATGGGGGCATCACCAATATTATAGGGACCTAACACTTCTTTTGTAGGTAATTTTGATCAATGGCATGAATTTTCCTGGTGTCAAAAGAAAAAATGGAAGTTTTATAATCTTCTGCACTTTTAGGGACTCATCCTATGCCATTGATTCAGGTAGGGATGATCCCATCCATTGATTTCTAATCGTGCTTTATTGCAAGATGACAAGAGTATCATATCATATTTATTTACAGCAAAATAATCCTTTAAAGTGTTGTTACCTATTACTTCTACAATGCTGAATTGTCCCAACCACAACTTATCAAATTTTCCATGCTTGACTCTTTCCTCTCTTTTGGTATCCCATCTTAAAACTAGATCACCTTGTATAAAATATCTTTCTCTAGCCTTCCTGTTAGATAAAATTTTCATTTTTTTATTTTTATATTGACAAGGTTTGTTCTGAACTTAATCTCTGTCTTGGTTTAGATCAATAATCGGATTGATTCTCCTTGAAAAATCATCAGCTTCCTCATATGATTCCTGTAAAAATATCATGACTGGGAATTTTAGCTATGTAGGGAAAATTTCTTTAGTTCCATACACAAGTTGTAAATGGGACTTGCCAGTAGATCTTTTGGGTGATACTCTATTTTCCCAAACTGCATATTCGATATGATTATCCCAAGTTATTTTGTGATCTGCCAATACTTTCTTGATTACCCTAACCAAAATTTTGTTTTATGATTTTATTAACCCATTACCTTATGGGTAATATGGTATAGAATGATGCAATGAAATTTGATATTTCTGACAAACCGCTACCATTTTAATGCTGCTGAAATCTTATGCATTATCTGTAATGTTTTGTTGTGGGGTGTTAAATCTAGACAATATATTTTCTTCAATGAATTTGATGACCACTGTATCAGTTGCATTCTTAATAGGGATTACTTCTACCCACTTGGTGGAGTAATCAGTGGTAGTTAATATCCATCTATGTTGGTTCTTAGAAGCTGGAATTGTTTCACCTATGAAATCTAATCCCCATTGTAAAAACAAAGCTTCAATTAAAACTGGGACAAGGGGAAGTGCTGCTAGTCTCTGTTTTCGAGCAAATATTTGAAATGGGATACAAATTCTTACCTTTTCTCTAACCCATGCAAATAAATTGGGCCAATAGAAACCTGCTCTAAGAATTTTTTATGCAGTTTCCTTCCAAGCATAATGTACTCCATAAATGCCTTCATGAAACTATTTATTGTTTCCTTTGGTTTCACTTTTAGTCAAACATAATAAAAGGATATTCAAGGGATCCTTCCAATACAAATTGACATTTATGACACAATATTTCATATATTTGAGTCTAAGAGATTTGGATAGATTCTTTGTAAATTCAGGAGGATATTTCAAATCTCGAAGAAAATTCACTATGTCTTTATACCAATTTGAAAGTAAAAATTTGTCATCAATATGTAAAGGAAGAGGAACAAGATCTGAACTGGAAGAAGGTTCTTTTGGATTCTTCTCCCTTGAAATCTGAGAAGGTTCTTGTGGATTCTTCTTTTTTGACATTTGAGAAGGTTCTTGTGGATTCTTCTCTCTTGAAATGTGAGAAGGTTCTTGTGGATTCTTCTCTACTGAAATATGAGAATGTTCTTGTGGATTCTTCTCACTTGAAATCTGAGAAGGTTTTTGTAGATTCTTCTCACTTGAAATCTGCAAAATGGTATTGATACCAAGAATCTCACAATTTGATTAAGCCAAAAGTTTAGTTAAACCCTGCCCTTTCATCACTTTGGTAGGTCTAATATCTAGATCAACTTCAAGTATTTTTGTAATCCATATTCCCCTCATTTCATCTGTATCATGTTGTGTTAAAACTATTTCAACTGCATTGTTGGGTACATAAGCAATAACAAGAGAATGTAAAAAAATAAATCTTGAATGCTTTTAAAGCTTGTACAAGGGCATATGTTTGTTTCTTTATGATGTCATATCTCATTTTAGCATCTCACCACCTTACTAAAAAAGGAAATTTGTTGCTCATATCCATCATCATTCCTTTGTAGTAAAACAACTGTTATGGTAGCATCACAGGAAAAGGATAAGATACTAAAAAGTTTTGAGTAGTCCAGACTAGCTAGTACTGGGGCTTCTGAAATGGATTTCTTGATCTGTGAAAAAGAGTATCTATCCTGTCCTGTCCATTGGAATTCATGATACTTTTTAATTATATTAGTAATACCTTTCACAATCTCAACATAATTTGGTGTAAATCTTCTTAAGAAATTTATTTTTCCTAAAAATGATTGAATTTCCTTTTTATTTCTTGGTAAGTTGATTACCTGAATTGCTGAGACTCTTTTTGGATCAATAACAACTCCTTCATTTGAAATCATATGTCCCGATAGATTTCCTTCTTTCATAGCAAAAATTGACTTTTTCAGATTAAGAGAAATCCCATATTTCTTGTATCTTTCAAATTTTTTTCTCAAGTGTTTCAAGTGTTTCTCATTAGAATAAGAAAATATAGTTCAATCATCAAGATAAATGACAATAAATTTATTTATCTTACCAATGAATGCGAGATCCATTTCTCTTTGAAATGTTTATCCAACGTTTATTAAACCAAATGGCATCTTGGCATACATAAATGTACACCACAGAGTTGTAAATTCCTTCTTTTATTTATCTTCTAGACTAACTAGAATCTAGTTATATCCAGAAAATCCATCTAACATTGAAATTGTATTTGAACGTAAAACCCTCTGAAGTAGTTGTTCCATTTTTGGTAATGGATAATTATCCATTAAAGACATATTATCCAGAGTCCTAAAGTCAACACACTGTCTTATTTCACCATTTTTATTCCTAACAGGTACTAGGTTGCTATCCATTCAGAATATCTTAAGGGAACAATTATTTTTGCATCCAATAACTTTTAATTTCTTTCTCAATGTTTGGGAGAAAGACTAGGTTTATTCTTCTTAATTTCTGTTGAAAAGGTTTAGCTTCAGGTCCTTTTATCCTTTTATTATTCTTATTAATTTCTGTTGAAAAGGTTTAGCTCTCAATCTCCTCTCTCTTCCTCACTCAGAATACAGATATACATAGACGCAATACAATTCCCTCATATACAGTGAGGGGTTTCCTTCTAGGGCAAAAAACCATAAACTAAACATAACTTCTACCGTCAGATCATCCGCCTAATGAACAACCCAGATTGACTAGAAATTACTATACTTTTACAAGGAAATTTTACATCTGTTTTTAGCTTCGGGGGCGCTGCCCATGAACCCCCCCCCGCACCCCCCTGCCGTGGAGGGGTGTACAATCTTCCTGGGTTATACATCCGGCTGAGACCTTTGAATACATAAGATAATCAGGCTCCACATCCAACATATGATTTGTTCAGAAGTACCAATATTACAATCATGAACATCTTTTTGTTGTGAATTTAAAAAAAAGTTTTTGAGACATCATTATGATCAATTTTTTTTCAAGGGGAACTAATCCTTTTGGAATTTAATTATTTGATAACTACATGATATCGTGATAAAAAATTTTCTATTCTAAATGTGAATTTTGATCATCCTCATTTGATTTAATTTCATCAATATGTTCTTCTTCAACATGCAAAGCAAAAATTTCATATATTGCTTGTAAAAGGTTTTGTAACTGTTCATCATATTTAAAAACCTACCAATGTTTGAGATTGTCAAGAATGGAAGGTCTGTATTTTACTTCAATCTGATAATGTAATTGCAGATGATCAAGAACTTTGAAAGAACTAGCAGAAATTTCCAAAGGATCAGCATGAATATTTTCTTACCTTGGGATTGATGTGATATTGAAGGCTTGAATATAATTATCTACACAGTCCCAAAATTCTTTCCTATAAGTTTTGAGCCTAGGATGCTTAGTTTGACAAAGGTTTCAAATTTTTTTTACAATCAACTCTGAATCACCATAGACAACCAAGTTTTCAACATTTAGACTCTGAGCTCACTCCAATCCTAAAATTAAGGCTTCATATTATGCCACATTGTTTGTGACCTCAAAATATAATTTAAAATATTGGATTATATTTTTATTATCAGGAGAGATGAGTACAATTCCAACCCCTACCCCATCTTTGGAAAATTCCCCATCAAAATACATTTTTCAAATGTCAGTGTTTACAATTTGAGGGGTATTGACAGTTTCTTAAGTGGTGATTTGAGGATTTGGAAGATCACTAGCAACTAAAATAAAGCATCCAAAATCTTGGTCAATTTCATAAATGGGATGATTAATCGCTTGTTTTTCTTTACAAATTGTATTAATGAATCTTACTACCTTGTATAATATTAAATGTTCACCTCCATAAACTGGGATTGTAGCATAAGACATGTCCATTTGAAAACTTCCCACTAACTTGGCACAACAAGATCTGGATAATAACATTCCAAATTTTGGGGGAATATCTATAACAACAATGTCCAAGACTATACTCTTGACAGGGATCTGAGCAAGTGTTACCACTGAATCCTTAATTAATCTGAGGCAAGGTACTTTCTTAGAAACAAAAGTATATAGATCATGATATGGTCTAGTGATTTACAATTGAAGTTGATCCATGATTAATTTAGGCATTAGCTTATGGTAAGCACCTGAATCTAACATGCAATTATATAAAAGGTAATCATGAATTTTCAATGTGACGTAAAAGGAGGTACACTTTCATCAATCATATCAGAGCTAGGACCAAAAACAACTTGAGGTTTTTCATCCTGTAAACTAATGACATACCCCTCCACATCAACACTTGAATATTGAATCCATGTAGAGATTTGGTGTTTATAACCTAGATTATTGGAGATTTCAGGTAATGGGATTGAAATTTTAACTCTCTCTAATTCTTTCTCAACATTAAAAAAATTTGGAACAATTTTTTCAGTAATATTATGTTCTTGTGACAGATTCTATGGTTGAATTGATGATATTTGTGTTTCAGCTGATTTTACTTGAGGTTCATCGAAGGTAACCTTTTTGATTGGTCTACTAGGTCTTGGTCTTGGTCTAAGTGTAACACCCTCCTCCCACATCTACCTTGTAGGTTTAAAACCTATACAAAAATTACTTGCATACAAATTCTAAAAGACCAAAAATAAACAATGGTGAGAGCATAAAACATAAAACAAATATGTTAGAAAATTATATATTACGGAGCAATGGAACACATAAAATATTGTAGAAATGTAAACACAAAAAACGCATAAAACAAGAGAGACATAGATATACGTGGTTCACCCAGTTTGGGCTACGTCCACCTTGAACAGCCAGCCCTTCCTTTCTATTATCCAGCAAAATGAAGAGACACAACCTACAACAAATCTGCTGTAATATTCTCTGTTTTCTCTCACAGTCTCACCTCTCTATTTCTCGCTCACAAATAGAATACACATCTATTACACAGCCTCAAATACAATGCCCTCATACAAAGAGAGGGGTTGCCTTCTAGGGAAAAATCCCCTAAACTAAACATAAGTTCTACCATCAGATCATCTGCCTAATGAATGGCCCAGATTGACTAGAAATTATTATACTTTTACAAGGAAAATTTATATCTGTTTTTAGCTTTAGGGGTGCTGCCCCCGAGCCCCCGTCGGGGGATCGCTGGCCCCTGGATCCCCCAGTCGGGGGGGGGATCGGCCCCCCCGGACCCTCGTGGGGGGGACAAGTCCCCCCCACACCCCCC
>APFE031040762.1:15764-114944 GCA_000404065.3 Pinus taeda
CTGGAACATGCCTTACCTCCTTTAGTAGCCATTGGTTTCCATTCTGCTATTTTACAAGAACCTTACCCATTCCAAAAAATTTACAGGGTTTATCATCACCCAAACGAACTTGCCCAAAATCTCCTTGAACATAGTCATGACAGTATTTCTTATTAGGTGTGGCATGGAATGAGGCCCCTGAATCTACCACCCAGGAATCAATAATATTTTTGAAAGAAAGAATCAAAGCATCTTGTAACACCTCACCTGTCACATTTTCTTCGTGATTGTTTTCCTGCTGTGAATCTCATTCTTTTCCCTTCCGAGATCTACAGTCTTTCTTTAGGTGTCCTTTCTTTCCACATTTCTAGAACACTATCCCCGATTTGGAATTGGATCTACATTTCCTTGATTTACTGCGATATCCTAAGCTCTTTCCTCTTTCCATTTTTCTTCCTCTAGACTCTGCACTCAAAGCATTTCTCGATGTCTCACCGGAGCTTTTCCGTCGCATTTCCTCGCTAAGGATAGCACCAACAACATCATCAAACTTTAATGTGCTAGATCCAGAAACGGAGTTACTAATGGCCATTACCAAACCATTCCAACTTTCTGGTAATGCGCACAAGAATAACAAAGCTCTAACTTCATCATCAAAATTTACCCCTACAGAACATAACTGACTTGTAACAGTATTAAAATCATATAAATGATCTGCAATAGATCCACCTTCCGACATCTTCATATTAAATAACCGTTTCATAAGAAATACCTTGTTTGAGGCCAAGGGTTTTTCATATAGTTTCTCCAACGCCTTAATTAAACACTGTCGTTGTTTCCTTTGAAATGTTGAAGGCGACCGACGCTACATGGCACAACAGTATTTTTTCAAGTTCCTTTCTATCGAGAAGGTTCCATTCTTCATCTTCCATATCCATCGACTTCTTTGATTTTCCGCCCAATGGTAGGTATAGATCTTTCTAATACAGATAATCTTCCATCTACATCTTCCACACTGAGAATTTTTGGCTGTTAAATTTCTCGACCTTAAACTTACCATTTTCCGCCATTGCTCCCACTAGAACTAAGAACCCTTCTTTCCTGCGAGTTTATCAGCCAAATAGACCTTCGGCTTTGATACCAGTTGTTAGAATATTATATATATTACGGATAAATGGAACACATAAAATATTGCAGAAATATAAACACAGAAAATGCAAAAAACAAGAGAGACACAGATATAAGTGGTTCACCCAGTTTGGGCTACGTCCACCTCGAACAGCCAGTCCTTCCTTTCTATTATCCAGCAAAATGAAGAGACACAACCTACAACAAATCTGCTGTAATATCCTCTGTCTTCTCCCACAGTCTCACCTCTCTATTTCTCGCTCACATAGAATACACATCTATCTCATAGCCTCAAATACTATGTCCTCATAAAAAGAGAGGGGTTGCCTTCTAGGGAAAAAAACCCTAAACTAAACATAAGTTCTAGTGTCAAATCATCTGCCTAATGAACGGCCCAAATTGACTAGAAATTACTATACTTTTACAAGGCAATTTTATAGCTGTTTTTAGGTTTGGGGGCGCTGCCCCCGAAATCCCCCACCAGGGGGGGCCTCCCAAAGGTCGCAGCCGCCCCCCCTGGACCCCCCCCTGCAGCGAATATTTTATGGGCGATGTTGCCGGCCCCATTTTGAACTGGGGTTCAATGTGGCAGTACTTTTGAATATATAAGATAATCAGGCTCCACACCCAACAAATATGAGGAAGTTTGATGGCAAGGATCTCGCAACATGGATATTTCAGATGGAGCAATTTTTCGATCTCAATAATGTGCAAAACACACAAAAGGTACGTATTGCAACTTTATATTTGGAACCAAATCAGTTTGTATGGTATCAATGGCTTTGCTCTCGTAAACAAATATCACTTGGGCAATTTTTATGGAAGCATTGATAGCACATTATGAGGATAAAAAGCAACACTTTTTTTAGCCAATTGATAAGTCTTAAACAAAAGGGTTCAATAATGGAGCATATTGAGGAGTTCCAAAAATTGAACATAAAGGTAAAAAATATTCCAGAGGAGCACAGGATTGATGTGTTCATAGGGACTTTAAATGATAATATCGAACATGATGTTCACCTTTGGGAACCTGATTCATTAGAGAAGGCATTCAAGTTAGCAAGAAAAATGGAAAATAAAATTGTGGCAACTAGGAAGCATACCAATCACAACTATAAAGATAGAAGTGTTGTTACCCCTAGGCTTCCACAACCTATAAGGTTTACACCACAAAATTTGGAAGAAAAAAGAGCAAAAGGGCTTTGTTACAGTTGTGCTAGTAAATACACTAAAGGTCATAAGTGTGCTGAGAAGAAATTATTCTACATAAATTCTGGAGAGGAAGAAGAAAAGGAGCAAGAAAGGTCAAAGGAAGAGGATATACTCTAGGAACAAATCCTATATAAAGAAGAAATGAATCCGACCATATCTTGTAATGTATTGGCTGGAATTACCACTCCTTAAACCATCAAGATAGAAGGACAAATCAAGAAGAAAAAGGTAATAGTGTTGATTGATTCAGGAAGTACCCACAAATTTATTCTTTGTAAGGTATCAAAAGAATTGAATTTCTTCCTATATCTAGCACCAGAGTGTAAAGTGATGATTGAAAATGGAGGAATAATGAATTTCTCTAGAAAGTGCCATAATATCAATCTATCCATGGGATAATATTTATTGACTAGCCCAATGCTTTCCATTCCAATGGCAGTTGTTGATGTTTTACTAGGAGTCCAATGGCTACAATCCTTGGGTAAAATAGCTTTTTATTTTCAATACATTTTCTGCCAAAGGAAAGGAAGTTGAATTAAGAGGTATTGCAAGGAAGCCAGGAAGGATAATCAACTCTAATGGTATGAAAAAGCTTCTAAAAAAGTAACAAAGAGGTGTAATTGCTCAATTATGTTCGCTAGATGTTTCCAAATCGGAATCATCTATTTCTCTAGATCTCCAAAATGTCTTGGACAATCATTCCAAGGTATTTGAGACTCCCAAAGGCCTCCCACCTATTCGTGATCATGATCGTGCTATTCATCTTATTCCAAGAAGTGTTCCTCCAAACATCACGTCATACAAATATCCCTATGCGCAAAAGAGTGAAACTGAACGTATGGTTACAGAAATGCTAGAGGCTAGTATAATTCAACCTAGTCAAAGTTCTTTCTCTGCTCCAGAAGTATTGGTGCATAAGAAGGATGGATCATGCCTCATGTGTTTGGATTATAGGGAGCTCAACAAGCTCACTATGAAAGATAAGTTTACCACTCATGTTATTAATGAATTACTGGATGAATTGCATGGATCAATTTACTTCACCAAGTTGGATCTTTGTTCAGGATATCATCAAATCAGAATGAAGACTGAACATATTCCGAAAACAACATTTAGAACTCATGAGGGTCATTATGAATCTTTGGTCATGCCTTTTGGCCTTACCAATGCACCTTCTACATTTCAAGGTTTGATGAATTCCATTTTCAAACCCTTCCTTAGGAAAGTTGTATTAGTATTTTTTGATGATATAGTATTCTATAGCAAGCCTTGGAAGGATCACGTTGAACATGTTGACAGGGTGCTACAACTATTGGAGGAGAAACAATTATATGCAAAAATATCGAAATGTTTCTTTGGAGCACAAGAGGTGGAATATCTGGGTCATATTGTATCTCATGAAGGAGTTAAGGTAGACCCTATCAAAATTAAAGCCATTAAGGAATGGAAAATCCCCACATCCATAAAGCATCTGCGAGGATTTCTCGGGTTTACAGGGTATTATCGCAAGTTTGTTTAGAATTATGGGAGAATAGCAGCACCTCTAACAACACTTTTCAAGAAATATGCATTTTCATGGACTCCAGAAGCAACAAAGGCCTTCGAACATCTTAAAGAGGCAATGTGCCAAGCACCTGTCTTAGCTACACCAGACTTCACAACAACCTTTATTGTGGAATGTGATGCTTCAGGAAATCGAATTGGTGTTGTTTTAATGCAAGATGAAAGACCCATTGCTTTTGAAAGTCGTCCAATCAAGGGAAAGTTTTTACACAAAGCTATTTATGAGAAGAAATGTTGGCAATACTCCATGCACTTAAGAAATGGCGACCCTACCTAATGGGAAGACACTTCAAGGTAAAAAAGGATCATGATAGCCTTAAATACTTTTTAGAACAAAGATTACCTCTAAAGAGAAACAAAAGTGGTCACAAAGATGTTGGGTTATGACTTTGAAATCATCTACAAAAAAGGGAAGCAAAATGTGGTGGCAGATGCACTCTCAAGAAAGGATGAGGATGTGGAAGCATTGTTGTACACCATTTCTATTATCCAACTAGATTGGATAAATGAAGCAAGGGAGGAATGGAAGAATGATGAAGAAGTATGGGCACTTATTCGAAAGTTAAAACAAGATTCCAGTACATCTGATACATTTAGCTGGAAAAATGATTCATTATGGTACAAATATCGCTTATACCTCTAAAAGAATTCACAACTCAAACAAAAAAATCTTATGGAATTGCACACTTCTCCCTTAGGAGGGCACTCAGGATTTTTAAAAACTTACCACAGGGTTAAAAACGAATTTTTTTGGGATGGCCTTAAATCGGATATTCAAAAGTTTGTGGCGGAACGTTTGGTTTGCCAACAAAATAAAGTTGAAAGAATTAAGACCACGGGCCTATTACAACCTTTATCCATTCCAAGCCAATGTTGGGAGGACGTTTCAATGGATTTTATCGCAATTTTAACCAAGTCTGAGGGAAAGAGTGTCACCATGGTGGTAGTTGATAGATTTACCAAGTATGCACACTTTTGTGCATTATCACATCCATTTAAAGCCAATACAATTTCTACTGCATTTATGGAAACAATTCAAAAGGTACATGGAAACCCAATGATTATTGTAAGTGACAGATATCCCATTTTCACTGGAAATTTTTGGACAAAATTATTTTCTTGTCTTGGTACTTAGTTAGCTGATAGCTCATATTATCATCCTCAATTTGATGGGAAAACTAAGATAGTAAACAAATGCTTAGAAGGATATATGCATTGCTTTGTATCTGATAAACAGACAGAATGGGTCAAATTGTTACCTCTGGCTGAATGGTGGTATAACACTTCCTTCCATACAACAACAAAAATGACCCCATTTATGGAACTTTATGGATATCGGCCACCATCCATCACATCATATTTAAGAGAAAATTCTAAGGATCAAGCAATGGAACATCACATCAAACATCGACAACAAGTCCTCCAACTCTTAAAGGATAACTTTGTGTTGGCACAAAATAGGATGAAACAATAGGTAGATCAACATCGCAGCGAAAGAAGTTTTGATGTAGGTGATTGGGTATTCCTAATACTACAACCATATAAAAAAATGTCCCTCAAGCAAGCTAAGAAGGATAATAAATTATCACCAAAGTATTATGGTCCGTACAAGTTGTTGCAAAAGATTAGTACTATGGCATACAAATTGGAGCTTCGTGCACCCATTTTTCCATGTTTCATGTTTAGAGAAGGCTAATAGGCGACAAGCTCCAAGTTCAAACAATATTTCCAGAAACTTGACGAGGAAGGAAAATTGTATTGGAACCAAGAGCAGTCACAGAAACAAGAAATCGAATAGCTACGAAATCAATCAATTTCGGAGTATCTCATCAAGTGGAAGAACTTATCTGCTAAAGATTCCACATGGGAGGATGAGAATTTTATACAGAAACATCCAAAACTACTCAAGCATTGATGACAACACTTTTCTAAAGGAGAGGGGCATGTTAGGTCCCTATAATCCTAGTGATTACCCCATTACTATTGTAGTTGTATCCCTGATTAATATTGTTGAGCCCCTATTGCCCCCATATTTTTATTATTGTGCCCCATAGAATCCCTCTATTGCTATTTTTGTGGCTTTATATCATTATTGTTAGGTCAGCTGGGTTATATTGTGACTCCATAGACTCCTAGATATAGAAAGGAGGTTTTGTCATTTGAATCATCCAAGAATTGTTCATTTCTATAATGCAAAGTAAGTTTCCCCCTTGAAGAGGCTAAATTCTGAGGTGTTGATCTCTCTTTTCTATATTCTTGTGAGTTCGTTTCATAACATTCTTCTAGAGTTCTCACATCCATAATTCTTTGCATTGACATTTCCAATCATCCACCGTTGTTCATCATGAGGATAGATCAGTAATTGTGTAAGACAGATCTCATTGGTATGAATAAATAGAGTTTTAGGGGGATGTAAAGAGAATTGGCGGTAAATTCCAGCCTGACACCATTACTTTTTTAACACTAAGTGTATCCTATTATTTTTCCATTCTTCTATTTTTTTTTGTTTATAATGTAAAAGAAACATATATTTGTGTAAATGAAATCAGCTACATAATAATCACATTCCATTACACGACTTGTCAAAGGTACTATTAGGGTTTCTCTAGACTTATATATGTTCATAGCAGGGGACTATTCTAAACGTTTAGGAGCTTCCTCTTCCAATTGTTAAAGTTACTAACCCAATTTTCGTTCTACATATCTATTACAAATATAATGCCCTTTGCATATAACTTCAATTCATTTATTTACTCACAATGAGTTCACAGTAAATACAATAACAAAGTCTTCACATGTCATAAAATGTGTAACATGATATGTTATAAAATTTGTTTTTTTTTTAGACTTACCAATCCTTCATTATTTTCCTCTTTATATGAAGTTATACCGACATGGATTATGCCAGTTCCACCACAGCCTTGTAACTATTACTATTATTGTACCTACACATCTATGTTATATGATTTTCCATGCTTAAAATTTCATTCAAATCCTCCATCAATGTTAGCCATTTACAACTCACACATTCACTAATTCATAATCTTTCATATACAATAAGGTTAAATTTGAAATTTATTTGAAATATCATGGAGAATATAGAGAGGGATTTCACAGTCCATCGAACAGTAAGCTAGATACTTGCATAGCTACCCTTGAACCTCATCCAAATATAGTCAAAGAACTAGTAGATTTTAGAAATAATGTTTCTACAACCCTCAAATAATGCCCTAATTTTCATCAAAGTTTTTTCACCTGTCTTCCTCTCCCACTGGTGGAATCTAGAAATTACTATCACTCTATCCCATATTTATTCTATTCAAGACTAGATTTTGGGCATTTATCTCCAACCCTTTCTTTTTGCTTTCATAATACAAATTCCTAGCTTTCGCTTCCTTTTATTATCCTCTCTTTCTTTACTAGAGGAATAAGAAAATATGAGGATTTTTTCATTTTTTCATTGCCCCTTCTTGGGGTGTAACTAATTCTCTAACCACTTCTCTAATGATTAGAGATTTAGTTCTATCTAATAGTCCTTTACATATTACCAATAATATTAAGAGAATAAAAAATTAATTTCGTTTTATATTTAACAATAAATATAAATATTTACATTAGTAAGTATTTTTATACCTTTAACATTTTATTCATAATTAAATAATAAAAGTCATAGATGATTACCCAGGGGTGATAAATCTCCCTTGCCCTTAAAAGGGACACCATCCTCAGTGCTTCAAATGTCATTCTTCTTTGGAATCAGAGAGGAAATACATCCTTCATTTGACATTTCATCTTTTGAGTGCCCTTTATAGGCCTAAAGTGATTTCACAACATTTTACTTTGAGAAATGGCTCAATGTTTGAAGGAAAATTTACTCCTTTCTGAATTTAATATTTCCATTATAGAATTTCTTGTCGATGCTAAATAGGCAACACCAATTTCCATTTTTGCACCCAATAGGGTCACTGACATGTACCCAATAAGGTCACATGCATGTACCATAACCTAACAAGGGTTAGCACCCTACACTTCAATCAATTTTAGTAGTAGTAATGTAAGCACACAGATAATAACAATAAATCATTTTTCACTTGCCTCATGGCTACGCCGAATTACATGGACCCAACCGCATGGTTCCATTGTAAATTTTAGACTATTGAGATAACAATTCCATTTCCACTATATACATTTTCATAATAACATTTTAGAAATCATTATTTTTCTTGCCTTTTCCTATTAAGATACATCACATCTAGTCTCTTGTCACACTGGGTTGGATTATTATGATTTTATCTTAATTTTGAAGGATGCATATGCTTTAGTTATACTTGAGTAAATTTTAGGATGACATCCTTTTCCTTCGATTTTGAAGGCAGCTATGACGTTGTCTACTTTTTCCCAAGGTACTTAGATATCCCCATCCTAGGTTCTTTTTCTATTATCTTTTAGCACCAAACCAGGTTTTCACGTTGCAACATTCTTTCAATTTTAACCTTGTTATCTTGCATTGTGGGTTGTTGATAAGGGTTATATGAATTTCATTTCTGTGTATAGTGGTGGAGTTCTTCCGATTACACTTATATGAAAATTCATTCTACTCTCACACAAATCTTTTTAGTATCACTATCTTCATTAAATTAGAACATCTTTTCAAAGTTTCTAACAAAGGGACTGATACCTCAACTAGGAAAATCTAGACTTAGAGATTTATCTTCATAGTTACAGATGCAACACCCATTCATAATATGTTTTATTTTCCGACTGTTCAAAGTCAGAAATTTGTACAATTCCACCAAATTTATCTAGGGAATCCAATCAATGTTTACTTTTTTATGTTGTTATATCAATTCAAAACAGTGTTTAGTTAACACCATTTCAATAACCTAGCTCGCTTGGTTATTTGATTCTAGCTTAGGTCAACTTGTTTCTTTATGGAAAAAACTATGAATAAATCAGTAATTCAATTTTTCAACGAGTCAATTACAAAAATATGCACCCTCATACATATTT
Source organism: Pinus taeda (assembly GCA_000404065.3). Lineage (NCBI taxonomy): Eukaryota > Viridiplantae > Streptophyta > Pinopsida > Pinales > Pinaceae > Pinus > Pinus taeda. The sequence continues at coordinate 24,657 of APFE031040762.1, forward strand.
AATAGCCATTCCATCCATCAGAGCTAGGCCAATCAAAGATTTCTTTCCCTTTTCATGGTCCATTGCCTTTTTTTTATTTTCATTTTAAATTACTAGTTCACAGTACCATGTACATAGAGCACAACACAAAAACACACATCTACAAATGACTCAATGCTTTAGACATGTAAAACCCCTATGACTCTGCTTCTTAGATAATTGCTATTTTTAGACATTGAACTATTAATGGAGAGGGAAACCACGATGGGAATTATGTCATGATGTAATAATATTATGATTATTGAGTTAATAAATAAATTGCTTTGAAATATTTAGGTAATAGAAGTATAGTATAAATGACTTCTTTCCATCTTAGGAGAATTTGTGGTTGTCAAGTCCACACGATGGACCTTACCTATAATGTCTCCTATAAAAAAAAATTCCTTAAGAGAACAATAAAATAAATTAAATTAGCATACTGGGAGGGAAATATTAAGTTAATCACTTAGTTGGAGAGAAATACTAAGTGGAATGGAATAAACAACTATGGGAGATAAAATCATGATTTAAAGAAAAAGAAGTTCCTTTTTTTGAAAAACTAAAACAAAAAAGCCTAGGCCAAAGGTTGGCAGACCTTAAGGGAGGACACTGCTAAAAAACAGCTCGGAAAAATTATATATAAATAACTACCAAGGAATAAAAGGGGAGTGAGTTCCAAAGGGAAAATAAGTTTTCCCTTTAGGTGTACTGGTGGAGACAGTTCAAGGTTGGGTGGAACATGCACGGTTCTTAAGTATTTGCATAATTTCCAAGGAGAAGGTTTCTGTTAGCTTGAATTCTTCTCTTATTTTATTATGAAGTTTTATTGTTGTTGTTATGTGATGATATCTAAATAAGCCATTATGATTATGAATTTAGTTATACACATTATAGTTCTCAAATTTGTCTACTATAATATATGTGGAAGTTATTATTAATCCATGCATGCGAGAAAAAAAGAAGAAGATGAAATTCTAGGTGAGGAATGAGAAGATGGTTAAGTTAGTTACATTAGCTCTAGGAAAATTAGTTCTTTACAATGGTAATCAAGTTATATATAACTATGATTTTGGAATTGTATTATATATACATATTTCTTTTTTTATGTTTTTAATGAAGTACACATTACTAGTGGGATTTTCTATAGTAAAATGAAACACTACGGTAGCCTTAGTTATATGTGGATTGTGTATATTTCCACTAGACCCTAGATAAAACAAGTATCATAGATTATTCCTATCCAACATATGATATTATATTTTACATCATATTTTACATGGATTTAAGTTAAATTTTGGAATTTTTATGCTATCGGGTGAGGTAGGGAGGATTTACCCTTAATAAGTGATAATTAATTATAAAATATTGGTAGGGAATAATGCACAGTCTCATGTGAATATTATCTGAATATTAATACTTTGACTTCATCATAATTAATGGAAATGTAAAGGATGGCTATTAATTTAGGGTCTACCTATGGTACAATTAGGAAAACACATGGAAAATGATTAAACAAAAGAACAAAATTGTAATTATATTAAGGAATTATAGTGTTAGTAAACCTAATTAGGGATACTATAAAATTAAATACAGAAAGAAATACCTAACTTATGGAATCTTGGTAAAAATTTGTCACATCGTGATTGAGAAAAGAAAACAAAGAGGGGCTTCAGTGTAAGTAATATTTATAGTTAAAAATATATCCGTAAAATATATGTATAGATATTTATATGTACCTAATATATATATATATATATATTATATATATATATATATATTATATATATATATATATATATATATATATATATCTATGTGTGTGTGTGTGTGTGTGTGTATGTATGTATGTACATATGTATGTATGTATATGTATCGAAGCACAATTAAAATAACTTGTTTGGAGAATATAATGGATATAATACACTCCTTATACTGAAGAGTAAAAATATAGTGTCATATATAAGAAGGTTATGACAAGTGACGATTATGTGCAAGGTCTATTTGGACCAAAAATATGAATTATACAAAACACCCTAGTTTAGGAAACAATTATGACACATGAGATGAAAAGCACTCAAAGCAAGTAGCTATCTTAGCACATTATACATAGACAAGAAAGAGAACACATGCAATTAAAATAAATACTTTTGTAACAATCAAAGTTAAATAGTGAGGCTATAAATTTTGGTAATCCACACCATTGTGTCTAGACTTCTGACAACAAGAATTACAATCAAGGCTCAAGCTGAGACATTCATGTATAGTATATTTTAACATAACATATAATCAAACACTTGCATGGGTTGAGTTTAGGAAACCAGAGACAAATTGTAAGAATTTATGAGGAAAGGGCTTATTACCCTACATCGACTTCTCTAATTGTGAGATCGTGGCTGACCTATTGGTAATGGATTCCGAAGTCGGATTTTATGTTTATCATTCTTGAAAAGAAAAAAGAAAAAACATCACAAACTCTACTTGCACAAATAAGAAAATCATAGTCGTCAGTTAGTCCCTTCTCAGAGTTTTAAAATTAAAGCTAGAGATAAGTATACAAAAGAAAAATATTCAATTACTTATCAGGGTGCAAGATGCACCCTCATTCGAACCCTTATGGTTTACTAAAACATGAAGAAACTCATAGGAGGGAAACAAGAGTTCGTAGATGATTTAATGTTCATCAAAAACAATCTACCTAAGATGTGCAAGACGTCTCTCGACAAGACAACCCACTATTCATACTAGTACATCCATAAGAGGAAGGATGCATATTAATGGTAGATAATGACTAGTTTGCTAATGAACAATGCGACAAAGTGTGTGGCATTATCAAAGAGATATTGTACCTAATTACAAGGAAGGAGACGAAAACTGTCATGGGGTTTTGAAACCCTTTATTGATAGATATTAAAGGTTGTGGGTAATGTATATGTTAAATCATATTTGTATTATATTGTAACATACATTTTTCTATTTAATGAAAGCATATATTTTCCAGCTTGTGTCTCAATATTTTATCTTCCACTTGACAATGTTCAACCTTCACAATGATTATCATAGCCTTTTCACTTCACAACACTTTTAGCCTTTGTAATTACATCAACAACATTTATCATCATTAATCAATCAACTGAATGACAACACGTTTCCTTATCATGAACATTTGACATTGATAACAACATTATCAACATTCCCCCCTTGTTGCATTGATGGAAACACAACTATCCCTAAGCATGTCAACTTAACACTCAAGTTCTATTCACTGGATGAGTAGTGCTCAAATTTTATTAACTGGATGAGTAATTCTAAAATTTTATTCATTTGATGAATAATGCCACTGATTTTTTTTGTAAAGAGATTATAAACTTTTTCAGTTAAGACAACTTGAATAAAAAAAATTAATGCTACCAAAATGTTGGCTGCTCTTTCATGGGGATTGTTAGGTTCCTATACCAATAGGAGTCAAAATTTTGAATGGCTAAGGTTAAGACTTGTAATATTGTACATATCTTTGCTTTTTGCAAATGTTTTCTAATATTAGAATTAAAATATGTAAAGAGGTTATGTCCTAAAAGAAAAATCAAAGGACAAAAATAATGGAAAAAGTAAAAAAATGAAAATATATGAACCCCAAAAGACAAAAAGGTAGCATGAAATTGAGCAAGTCAAAATTCCACTACTATTTACTTTTATGCATAATAAATGATTGTGTGAAGTTTGTTACTCATGCCACAGTTCATGGAAATGAAATTGTTTAATTTTGATTATACCATGCTTTGAATTTTATGTTTATAATTAGAGAATAAAATCTGACCAAACAGTGTAATCTTGGTAGATCGTTAGATAGGTAGAGTGTATAAAAGGAGATCATTAGTTTAATATGAACCCTTGGATGATATAAGTTTAGAATTAGATAGTTTATTTTGTAAATAAAAGAAAAAGATCTATAATGGTTTGGTAGCCTAAATGCACCCTAATAAAGTGAAGAAAAATGGTAGGATGAGTAACTCGGTAAGTAGTTGAGAGGTTGCAGAAATATCATGTGATTATACAAAAGAGCTTATGTCATTATCTCAAATGTAATGTTAAAATATGCATAAGTAATAAACAAAGAAAAAATAATGGTTCACAATATGGTTTATTTAACACCCCCTCATTCATTTCGCCCCTTTACTTCACTAACTGCCCATAAATAAATTATAGTCCTTGAAACCCAAAAGTCAAAAAGGCTGAGAGCATTTCTCTGAATTTTGGAGGGACCGGACCCTTCGCTTAATGACTTAGGGGGACAGGTACTAGAACCCACTTCATAAAAATCCATTTCCCCTCATTTCCCTAATAAAACCACAATTTCCTATGGTAGACACCTTTTACATAGGAAAAGTGACTCACCCCCATGTAAGTCATTTTTCACAAAAAAACCCACTATTTTTTTTTTATCATAAGTATAACTCTAAACGTGAAACCGCATATAGATTACCCCTTTTTAAATTAGGAAAACCCACTGCACCAACATTTTCATATTAATTAAATAACTCTATTATATAAACCCTGTATAGCCCTTTTCCCGTAAATCATTAAAACCCTATGGAAAATACCACAACCCCTTAGTTTTAATAAAAACTAATATAGACTACCCCTTATCATGATATAATTTCACTTAATTTACCTAACCCCTATAAAACTTATGTTAATTCGTCATCAGCCTCACCTGAATCCTAGTCGAACCATTTAACCCTGGATAAGTCCCTAAACTAATCCCAAAACCACCATAATTAAATCCCTAGGCACCCCATCAATTCACGTCATTTCCCATTGCGCACCTTTGCCTCCCAATGACTGTTGATCATCCCTTCCCCACATCCAATGAACGATAATCATATCAGCCATGCCTAATGATTGAACAATAGCCACCTGATAAATTGGTTTTCCTCCTGACCCTCGATGCTACGTGTCAAACGATGAATGGAATTGGGTGACCCCTCCGCAATATCACCTGCACCACAAAAGCAGTGTGATGGCTCTCAAAAAACCACTTCCCCCTTTTAACCGAAAAACCATCTCTATTCATCCAAAGGTAAAACTACCAAAAATTAATCATATTTCCATAAAATATGTGAAGCCATATTTTCCCCTTTTCCGCGCATTCTTTGCGTCAATTCTAAAACCATTGCCAACCACTCCAAACGCTGAATTTACCCATAGACTTCCAATTTCGCCTCAGAAGATGTTGCAAACAACAAGCCAACCTTTTCAGATTGTACCGGGACTACACCAACCTTTGTAGCTGCCATGAGCCACCATATTTATAGCCAATTTGCCCATTTCCAGGTATTTCACCACAAAATTACCTCTTACCTATGCAAAATTCAAAACCGTTGGCCTATGCAGTATTCTAAATTAAGGAATTAAGTAAAATACTGCCAAATTTAAGAAATTATTTGCCTAAGCCCTTTAAAAGTCCCAAAAATCTTTGTTGAAACTCCCAGAGCATAAGTCAAATCCACAAGAACTGAATTATGGCTGCCCCTATCACCATGGATGTAAGACCCACTACCACTCCCCATTTAGACCTAGGCTACCTTCCCCTGGTTGATAGGGACTTACAAATAAAAGATACCACTGTCCTAGAGCCCATGCTCAAAGTGCATTGTCAAAGTAGGGACAAAGACCTCAACCATTCTAATGAGTTGGCCTTTTGGAGTCAAATTTTCCCAAATACCAGTTCCCTCATGTTCACATCTTTCCAGAGATTGTTCATATGTGTTATGCATGCTACGTCCCCAGCCACAAAGCCATCATGTCTCATGACTAAAAGGTTATTTTCACTATCACAACCAAGTCCATTAATCAAATGCTACAGTTCCAACCTAGGCCAAACCTAGCTCCACTCTCAATTAGAGACTTGTTGGACCAGTATCCCAATCTCAGCCCTGAAAAATTGGCCCAATTGTTCCAAAACTTCATTAGGGAGGAGAAACACATCCCTAAGAACCCCCCTCCATATGTAGCAATTATTATCTCTCCATGGGGCCACAACATTGTAGATATGATATCATGTGTGTTAAGTTACACCACAAGTGAGTACATTGATGAAATTATCCTTGCTTTCATGTCCATCTATATTCCGTGACAACCTCCTACAACTATATATGAATTTTCCACATTAATAGCTGATAGAAAGCATGAGAAACTCACAATATTGGGCAATGTGAGGGTGTTGAAATACTCTTTTGTATTGTACCATATATTTTTGTACTATTAGTTGGATAAGTTTCCTTTCACTCTACAAAAGCTTGACACCAGGGAGTAGTCTAGATCTGTAATCTTTTGGACCCCACTTTTCCATGAGTTTAGATAACCTTATGCATACTCTGACTTCATAGGCTCTTTTGTGCATCCAATCATGACTATGCTCACTTTGAATCCTCAACCTAGGATAAGCCCAGAGATAAAGAGAGTCCTCCAAGTTTCCAAGCAAACCAAAGTGGGTGATTGGTAACTTTACCAAAACCACACAAAAATCAAAGTATATGGTTTCCTGCTTGCACCATATAAGTTATCAAAATACCTCCCTATGAGGTTGTTTACCTTAGAATATTACTAATAGATCATCAATGCAGATGACGTCAACTTTTTTAATGCCAGCAAGAAGGCCAATTTCAAAATCAAGGATCAGTTATGTCCGTGCCTATGCAATTCTAGATAGACAAGGAAAGAGGTAGAGCTAATCCTGTAGAGAAAAAAATTCCAAAGGAGTTTTGTATGGAGATATCACCCTTTAGAATTCATTACCAAGAAAAGGAAAAAGGTCAAGCTAGGACCTTTCATCCACCACCCCATACTAGAAATAGAGTCATATGAAAATAAAACAGAATGGATGGAAAATACTTTGGTAGATAGAGACAACACAAGAGTAGATGTAGAAAGTGCTTCGATTGATTTGGAAAAGAAACTTGATGAAAGAACTTTCCTGTAGGTACCAAAAGAACAAGAAATAGTTATGAACACCTCTCCAATCATGCAAACTCCTCAGAATGAGGAGAAGTTTCCAATAAGAAACAAAGAGGGAGCTTCCACTTCAGGAATGGGTACCTCTGATCTACAACAAGAAACAAGTCACAACAAAAGGGAAAGGCTCAATCCAACCTCTGAACAGGAATACAAAGAAGGATAAAAATAGGTTACCAACATAGAGGTAGAAAGAAGTAGGCCTACTAATCCATCTAAAGACATACAAGAGCCTTCCCCATCACAAAAACAAATGTTGGAAAGGCAGCTTATTATGGAAATATCTTCCTTCAGCAGGCCTGCTGATAAAGACCAGGACGTAAAAGATAGATACAAGGGAATCAAAGTGAGAAATCAGAGGCTTAAGGCCCAAACATATGCTCAGTACCTAAAGCTGACTCCCACAAATCAAACAAGACTAATTTCAGCCTTTGACATTAAAGAGGGAAAGCTGTAGATGTCTTGCATCAAACTTACAACTCAATAGCCCAAGACAACATCTGATTTCAAAAAGGTTGACTTTGAAGTGTTGGCAAGGGATATTCATCCCATAGACAAGATTGAACTGCACAAACAGACTCGAGAGATGATATACTCCACCCTAACAGGTAAAGCCATACCTTCTCATCAGCTAAAAAACTCTTTAAATAACATCTCGACACAATTTCAATTAGAGAAGGCCTCCTCACAGGCCAAGGATACAAGGATGAATTCCTTAGAGGATTTAGTGATTGAATTGGGACACAATCCCAAGGATATAAAAGCTACAGAGGAGCTTATAAAGAAGAAAAATGATGATATTTCCGCACTTAAGAGGCAATTAAAACTACCCCAGTTGCAACATCCTCAAACTCTATAAGTCTTAGAGAGCCAAACCAGACATGAGGAGTTGATGGACTTGGTCGTAAAGTTTAATGATCAATTAAAGGAGAAAGAAAAGGAATTGGATTCTATAATTCAATTAAAGCAAAGCGACTTGGCCACAACTTCTAAAGATGTCATCCCTACAGTATTCACATCAATCCCTTCTACACTAGCAGCTTTAGTAGCACCTACAATTCGACCTGCCACAACATTATCAGTCCCAACAGAATCTACAACAACAGGTGCATCAAGAGAAAAAGTAGAAAAATTAGTTAAATCCATGGAAGAGATGTCTATCCAGGCTACTAAAATGAACAAATTGAAAGAAAAGGTGGCAAGTTTGGAAATTGACTCCAAACTTGCCCAGGTAAAGCAAAAGGAAGAAGCACAAAAGGCCCAAAGAATGAGTGAAAGAATCAAAGTCTTAGAGAAAGAGTTGACACTGGAGAAACCCCTTGGGAAAACCAAGGAAATGTTTTCGGCCAATATTATTGACTTTATCAATAAAAGTTGGTCATTTATTCAAGTTATTTTCAGGCCGACAGAATTAGAAAAGATAGCTACAAAAGCTATCCAAAAAGTCAAAGAAGAATTTATAGACATGCCTAAGGATGCCAATAGAGTCATCCACTTCCTCAATAGCAAAAATAGGTATGAGGTATTTGATATGGACATAGAAGATAGAACGGGGACCATTTTGGAGATAAGGAAGGTCCTTTCCAAAAGGAACCTTATGCTTAACTTAGAAGAAAAGTGCCACAACATGCAAGTAGCCATTGATAGGTTGATGACTAAATTCCAAATTTTGAGGAAGAAATGTTTGGCCGGTCCTTTGGTTATCAATGACAAACTCATGACACAGTTGGACTATGGTAACAGACTCAAACATTTGGCTAAAGAACATTTGTACAACACATTTGAAAACTTGTTTTTCCTTGAGCATTAGATAAAACATTTATTCCTCAGCAAGCCCAATTTTTCCAAGTATACTGAAGCCGATGAGATCTATAGGAGGATGGTGAATGTCAAGTTACCGAAGACAGAATGGTAGGAAAAGGTAACTGATTTACTATGGGAAATTTACAATAAAAAGTCACTACACAACAAAAATAAGGGCAACCAAGTAAACAGATGAAAACAGGGCAGCAAGGTCAAAGAGCATTAGGTGAAAGATAAAAGTTGAAGAAGATTCCAACGTGAAACACCACAACTTCAAGCCAAGATAAAGGCTACAAACCCAACCATAAAAGCCAACAATACCAAATAGAAAGGGACAACATGAAGCAGTTCAATAGCTGTCTCTATCTTCTTGCAAGAAGATATTTATATTTCCTAAACTAAATCTCACGTTTTTTTTGAGATATTTTGTAATAGTTTTTGTATAAATACTTCACCATTCGAAGTATGTAGGGTGGATTCTTAGACATTTCTATAGACTTTCTTGAACAAAGACTGTAAGCTATTATATCACTATTTGGACTAGCAAGTTGGATTAATGAATAAAGCCAAGACATTTCACAGGATTCATGTGTAGTGTGACGTACACATAAGTATTTTCTTCAGTGTCGTTACTTTTCTTTAAAAGTTTTTCCATAATATTTAATGTATCTAAAATTTGAATGCTACAATATGGAATGATATCTCAGAATTTGCTTCATTGAATTTTGTTTTAACTATTATGCATTTGAATGTTTTCTGCTAATTATCTAAGTTAAGGAATTCATGATTGCTCCTTAGTTTAGATAATTTTCCTCTGATCTATAGTAAAGGATTCTTAATTCCCATTCGCTCATGATTAACCTTTGTTCCTCATTTTAATCCCATTTTTAGGATTCTTAAGTGCTCTCTCACCCTGGTTAAGATCATTTCACCCATCTACCATAAAGGCATGTACTCCACTCTCCTAGCCTTCCCTTTGAACACTCACGTTAATGAGCTAATCCTAATTCTGTTGTCCTTTTTGACTCCATAGCACAATGGTCCATAGACTTCATTCTACCTACTGTTTTAAGGATTCCACCATCCAACCTTCAATACAAATCAAAACCCCCTGAACTTTAAGAACTAGCCTAAAATCCCAACAAGCAAAGCTAAATCATATAGAGAGAGCCCTCTCTAAGTCATAGGTGGATAGAGCCTATACTTAAAAGATTGGTTTCTGGTTACCTCGGTATTTTCCTTCCTCTGATAACTTCTAGGGAAAAAATCTGAGTGATAACAAGGATATCACTATTCTACAATATATAAGTAGCACACCCCAATCTGTGATCCAAGAGAAGTAATGTGTTTTTGATAAATAGCTATGAGCACAACAAAAAAAATTCGCTGAAAAAATAGACATGCTTCATTGAAATAATACACATGCTCCACTGAAATAATACATTTAAATAGACAATATCCATGCTCCACTGAATTAATACAGTGAAATAGAAAATATACATGCTCCACTAAAACAATACACTGAAATAGATATGCTCCAAAGGGACATCTTGTCTTATAGAGATAATCTACACCAAAGGAATATGTTGCTTCTTTTCTGCTCCAAACACTATGATACCATTCTTAAACTATTATATTATTCCAATGCTATGATGTTGCTATACTAATGTTGTTAAGGGTGGAATGAATGAATACATACATACATACATACATACATATACATATAATTATATATTTATCTATATATTATATATATTATATTATATATATATATATATATATTATATATATATATATATATATATATATATTATCTAGATATAGATATAGATATATATATATATATATATATATATATATGATCTATATCAAACGCTTGACCTTTTCTCCTAGAGCACTAGACAACCAAAACCTTAAAAAAAATTGATGAGTGATTATTCAATGTCAGGCCTGAACGCTTCTTCAATTACCACTATAATCTTCATTATTAACTGTATTTCACACCATTATCATGTGAAATTCAATGTTGTGAACAACGCTGTAATATTTTTGTAATGTTTTGAATACCATTGATTCGATTTCAACATTGGATGTAGTTGCTTTAAAAATTATATGCCATATATGTATCTAATTTGTAATATATATATATATATATATTTATATATATATATATATATTATATATATAATATATATATATTATATTATATATATATATATATATATATATATATATATAATATATATTATAATATATCGAGAGAGAGAGAGAGAGAGAGAGAATGGATATCATTCATTTCAACACTACTAGTTATTTTCATTCATTGTTATAACATAGAAATCAATGAAGGCATTTTCTTTCAATGCTATCTTGAGGAAGATAACGACACTCTCCCAAGTTTGACGTTGTTTCAATTTGTTAGGATATTCCGACTAAGTATAACTTGGTCTAGTATAGAGTTAAGTAAAGTGTGTTTCTTTACTATTTAATTTTGTAACTTATAATCCAATGGTTCATTCTCTCCTCGGTATTACCGACACTTGATCTATGGATTAACACTTGATTGGTCCATGATATATATTTAAAGAGCATGGAGGTCATTTGTAAGGTGACCATTTATGAGAGAAGCTTATGTAAATTTTATTTTTTTATTAATGAAATTCCTAAAGTGGCAACATTGGATCAGGTCGTGGAATGTTTCCCTCTTTGAGGGTTTTAACCACATCAAAAATACTGATGTATTGATCTGTGATTTGTTTGTGAGTGGTGTCCTTTGGTGTTTTATATGAGAAAATTATCCTATAAATTCCTACATGGTATGAGAGGTATTTGAGGGTCACATATGTTAGTGATCCAAATCTGAAGTCGTTACAAGTGCATGCGACTGTTGTTTCCTAGATCTATTGTTTATGACTTCTTTCGAGCTGAGAGGACTACTCTATTGTGTTAGGAGCAAATTTTCTAGTGAGGAACCCCTTTCATTTCACACGAAAATGTTTTTGGTAGCCCTAGTTACGCCATTTTTAAGATCTGGAGGTATACAGTCTTTATTTGCAGTTTTAGTTATTCATCTCTATGTTTATATTGGTTTATTTAGATCTTTATTTTTTTCCTATTGTATCTATACCTTTCATTTCGGTGTATTCTTTTTTCCCTGCGACTCTATGTGATTTGGGAAAATAAGAAATAGAAAGGAAGGATTTTTCTCATGCATATGTTCTTTTCCACCGTGCCTTAGTGTGATATCGGAAAACTAGAAACATTGAGGAAAATATTTAGTTTATGATGAAAGCTAACTTCAATCCATAAGGTTTGGTTTTTTTGTATGTTCTTGCTGGGTTGTGTGGCTCCTTTTTTTGTATGGAAAAGACCTTTTTCAAGTAAGCATGCACCCCCAAGCTTCAATGACTTACAAAAAAAAAAAAACCTTCCTCTTTTCCAATAATTACCAACCTTTTAAACTAGCTCACTTGGTCCAAAGTTACTTTATGAGAATAAAGGTCTTCAGTTCAAGTGTTTCTTTTTGTTGGGTTAGTTTTTCAAAAGTCACATGGAACTTATGTTTTAAAGTTACCTTATGTAAAAGTGTTTCTCACCCATTATAAAAAGTGAATCACCTATAATTCTAAAGTCTCTTTATGTTTTATTTAAGTCACAATTTAGTGGGTAGCTCATAAAGTACCATTGTAAAAGTGACTTTCACTTACTTATAAACGTGGCTCACATGAGATATTTTTTTTAAGTGAGCTAATTAGATTAAGTTTAGAAAAGGAGGGGATTTTTTTAAAATATAATATTATCATTCATTTCCACACATTCATGCACTTCGTCGGCATCTTCAACAACTTTTCTTCAAAATGCCATAACCTCTTCATCCGAAATCTGTTTTCAGGGCATTTTTTTTAATCGGCATAATTTTTTGAGATATTTCGATTGGAACACTTAGTTTCACCATATACAGCTTTAGTCTCAATTAAAATGGAAAGTCCATGCCAAGTTATTATTGACAACACCAACTACTTCCAATGATTGTCCTATATTGTGGATTTACTTAGAAGTAAATGTATTTATAGAATAGCCTTAGGCCAAGAAACTAAACCGAAAGATGAAGATGAGGAAACCAAATGGGAAAATAGGCAAGATCAAACACGTGGGTTCATAGGGATGTCTATTTCTCTAGACCTTAGATTCCATATCATAGGACTTGATACCCCTAATGAAGCATTGAAACAACTCACTAAAGTTTTTGGAATAAAAAATGAATTAGAGCCCATGAACTCAAAAATGAGTTGCTTACGTTGTACCCCAATAATTTTTCTTCCATTGAATATTTTTTGTCCAAGTTCAAGTCCCTTAGACTTCTCTTGTAAGGTGTTAAGGTTAATAAAGAAGATGGTAGCCTTATCTATTCCATTCTTACTAAGTTGGGACTAGCCTACTCTATGTTTGTTTCAACCTTCTATTCTGCTAGAGAAGTTTTATTTCTCAAGGAAAAGACTACAAGTCCCCCTCTTTTGATGCTTTTTGTGATTATTTAATAAGAGAACAAGAAAAACTCTTACATTTTGGCTCTCTTAATGTTGGAAACTCTTCTAAGAAAGCCTTACTTGCCCAGTAGCAACCAAGTTCAAAGAGTCCTAAAATGCAGTACCCTAAAAAGAATGGTCCTAAACCAAACAAGGGTCCTAAGCACTTCTAGTCTCAACAAAATGAAAAATCAATTCAGCAAAATGATAAGGAAAATAAAAACAAAGGGAACAAGACTAATAGACATTGCAACTTTTGTAATTGAGATGGCCACTTAAAGTCCAAATGCTTTAAGGAGGTGGAAGCATTAGAAGCAACAATGAAGAAGCATAACATCCATTTGGATCATTCTCCAACTTCAAATTCCTCTTCAGGAATAGCACTTTCTGCATGTGGTTGTGAAGCATCTCGGTCTAGTTATGCACTTAATGTATAGGTTCTTCTTCTTATTCTCATGAGTGGCTCATTGATTCTGGAGCTTCTTATCATATTACCAAAAACAAATCCATGTTTTCTTCTTTGAATGATTGTAACACCAAAAATATATATGTTGGTGATGATAAATCTCTTTGTGTTGTAGGGGCTGGAACTATTCATCTAGACAATGGTCAATTTAATGATGTATTATGTGTTCCCACCTTATCATGCAACCTTCTATTCGTATATTAGATAACGCGTTCATGATGTTGTAATCAAGGACCTAAGAGATCCTAGACAGATTTTAGCTACTTGCATTGTTGATGATTCTACAAGGTTGTATCAGTTTAAGAACTTTGGGTCATCAACTCTTCCTTCTGTATTTTTTGTTCATAATGATGAAGTGAGAAAACCTTGGCATGAGTGATTTGGTCACTTAAACTATCTCTCCCTTCAAAATATATGTAAAGGAAATATGGTGACAAGTCTTCTTATGGTATCTTGTAGAGATGGTGTTTGTTCTGGATGTGTACGAGGAAAACATCCTTGGGATAGTTTTGATAAATGAGCCTCTTGGCATGCCTCATCCCCTTTACAATTTCTGCATAGTGATTTATGTGGTCCACTTCCAGTTGTTTCATTCTCTGGCTACAAGTATTTCCTAATTCCCATTGATGATTTCTCCAGACCCACTTGGGTATACTTCTTAAAACTCAAGAGTGAAGTATTTAACATGTTCGTGGCCTTTAAGGCCTTTGTTTAGAAACAATCTGGACATCAAATTTTTAAGCTAAATTCTGATAATGGTGGAGAATACGTTGACAAAAAATTCATCAACTTTTGCACTAAGCATGGAATTCAAATACAACATACTATTCCATATACTCCACAACAAAAGGTGTAGTTGAAAGGAAGAAGCACACCTTAAAGGAAATGACTAATTTTATGCTTAAATGTAAAGGAATTAGTCTTAATTTTTGGGTAGAACCAATTAGTTGTGCAAATTACATGGTAAATCGCACTCCTACTAACGTTTTAAAGAATATCACTCCAAAAGAAGGATGGAGCTCAATTAAACCAGATGTAAGTTACTTTCATGTTTTTGGAAGTGAAGCATGGGCCCATATTCCAAATGAGAAACATAAAGCTTTAGAACCTAAGAGTGAAAAATGTATTTTTGTTGGATATTTCGAAGATGTCAAGAGATATAGACTTATTCCACTTAATTCCAAAAATGTTATCATTAGAAGAGATGTAAAGTTTACTGAGAATATATTCGCCTACGAGCCTAGTTCGGCAGATGTGTGACCTCTCTCTATCCCTTCTACTTCTGAACATGTTTCTTCTTTAGATGATGACAACGATGATGAAAATAGTCCCCCACCTTCTCAACATCCTCCTTCCACTCCCCAACTTCCAAAATGGGTCTGTGCTACTCGGGATGCAGCAGGTGCTCTTGAAGGTGATCCTTCAGATCAACGACGTACACGTTCTCAGTTCGATAGAGCCTCTTCTTTACTGGCTCAAGGTTCAACAAATTATGATCCTAACACCTTTGCAGAAGCTTCAAGCCATCGAGATTAGAACGTAGTTATGAATGAATACTATCATTCATTATTTAAAAATGATGCATGGGATTTTGTTCCTCTTCCAACAGGAAGAAGATTTGTTAGATGAAAATGGGTTTACAGAACCAAGTTTGGACTAGATGGAAAAGTTGATAAACATAAATATCATCTTGTTGCTAAGTGTTCTTCACAAGTTGAAGGCATTTACTATAATGGAACCTTCTCTCCTGTTGCCAAAATGAACTCTATTCACCTTGTTCTTTCCCTTGCTACCTCTTTCAAATGGGAAGTCCATCAGACGGTTGTTAAATCTCCCTTCTTGAATGGGGACTTGCATGAGGACTTACATGAATAAATCGATATGGAACAACCTCCTGGATTTACATAAATAGAATCCAACCTTGTATGTCATCTTAAGAAATCCCTTTATGGTCTCAAGAAAGCCCCTCGGGCTTGGTATGCCAAAATGGATAGCTTTCTTTGAAATATTATCTTTTCTATGTGTCATTTTGACAATACTATCTACACCAAAAAAGTGGGTAAGTCTCTTATATTTCTTGATTTGTATGTTGATGATATTATCCTTACTCGTAGTGATCCTAACCTTATAAACCATGTGAATTCTAGCCTTAAAAATCAGTTTGAAATGACAGACTTAGTACACTTGCATTATTTTCTTGGTCTTCAAGTCTTACAATCCAAGGAAGGTATTACCCTTTCCCAGTCCAAGTATGCTTGTGACCCTCTAGGTCACTTTCACATGGAATACTGTAAGCCAATCCCTTCTCCCTTTCATTTTGGAGCAAAACTTTTAGTTACTTGTACTTCCCCTAGAGTTGATGCTACCTTATACCGTTGACTTGTAGGAAAATTGTGTATCTAACCCATACTCGTCCTGACTTTTCCTTTGTTTTTTTCCTTATTGACTGGTTTATGAAAAACCCACATGAAAGTCATTGGAATGAATCTAAAAGAATACTTCGTTATGTTTGAGGTATAGCTCAGATTGGGATTCATTGCAGTGTAGAAGCATTTCCTCTATTGGTTCATTTCATTGATTCTAATTGGGTTGGTGACCCTGATGATCAGAAGTCTACTACGGGTTATGTTTTCACTCTTGGTTCTAGATCTATTACATGGGCTTGTAAGAAATAAAGTAAGATTTCTCTTTCTTAAGTAGAAGCAAAGTATCGTGGTGCCATAGAAACTAGTAAGGAAGCCCTGTGGCTTCATCAGATCCTGTTAGAGTTTGGCTTTCAACAACAACATCCGACTACACTTTGGTGTGATAAGAAAAGTGCCATTCAACTATGCAATTATCTAGTCCAACATCAGCGTAGCAAATACATTGAACTTCACATGCACTTCATCATAAAGCTCATTCATGACCATGTTCTTGAAGTGAAATATTGTTCAACAGATGATCAAGTTGTAGACATCTTTACAAAGTCTCTGACAGAGGCAAATTTTACTAAACTTTGATTTATGGTTGGATTTTATCAAGATGTCACTAATGGGGGATAGGCTCTAATGCCTCATTCCTTCTCCTATTTTGTCATATTTGTACATGCTTCAATCCTATCCCAAGTTTTTTTTAAGCGGGGATGTTACGATATTCTGACACATTGGAAATAGTTAATTATAACTTGGTCTACTATAGAGTTAAGTAAAGTGTGTTTCTTTACTATGTACTTTTGTAACTTACAATCCAATGGTCATGATATTTTCTAGACATGAAGTGATCTGACAATTCATTCTCTCCTCGGTATTACCAACTCTTGATCCATGGCTTAACACCCGATTGGTCCATGATCTATATTTAAAGAGCATGGAGGGTCATTTGTAAGGTGACCATTCATGAGAGAAGTTTATGTAAATTTTATTTGTTTTATTTTTTTATTAATAAATTTCCTAAAGTGGTTGCATGGGCTCACGTTGTGGACTATTTCCCTCTTTAAGAGTTTTAACCACATCAAAAATATTAGTGTATTGATCTGTGATCTATTTGTGAGTGGTGTCCTTTGGTGTTCTATCTGAGGGACTTACCCTGTAAATTCCTACACCATTCACAATATACCTAACCCACCATAATGCAACAACATTGTCATTGTGTTGATGATGTTGATAATCTAGCAACCAAGGGGATCTCCCTAATGTGAAGTCCCAACTAGACATCACATTGTTTGGTGTAGGAGCCTCATCTCGTATAAAGGTCTACTTTCCATATAGTTAGAGAGTTTCCTCAGCTTTGGCAATATTCCTTAGCTTTGGCTATTACCACATGAGAGTATTATGCTAGTATCCTCAAACAACAAGGTAAGCGTGTTTGGTGAGTGTGTAATCTAACTCATGTCTAGGTTGTATTACTCCAAAGGGGGAGAGTAATGTGAGCCTCTAAGTGAGAGGTAATATTACCACCCAGGAAGAGACACACGCGAACCAGAAATGTCTATCTAAGACCTAGTAGAATAGTCCACAGAAAATGCAACAGTTATTAAAACTGAAGTGAAGGTGACAACACATAAACCACCCAGCAGAGTAGACCACACAAATGTGAAGGTCATTATAACTAGAAAAAAAAGATGGTTTGTTGAGTATCCCCTAGAGTAGTGCACAAAAATATGTCAATGGTGATAACCAATACAAACGTAGTCTATCTAGTATCACATGGAGTAGTCCACATGGATGAGACATCGATGATAACCAATAAAACACATTCCCAACAATGTAAGTGCTAAAACAACCGAAGTAGTTCAACTATCTTAGTACATGTGAAACAAACATGCATGAGAACATGTTGGCCTTAACAGGCTTCTGAATTAAGAAAAACTCCGAAGACACATATGTACACCATACACGCGTAGTCCTAGTAGTGGGATATTAGAGCCACTCCTCAAATAACTGACTGTCTATTCTGAAGTCTATGTCAGAGGAGCCAAGGTCAAAATTCCTTGCTCATACAATGGGAGGGGTATATATACCCAAGGGTGATGCTTGACCCTTATGACTCTTGGCCTACACTAATAACCATTCAACTTCCTATGAATTTTCAACTAACATGACTCTTTTGTTTCCATTGGATGTCCACTTTACATTACATTCAATTACAATAGATATGGCTCATAATAGTTATGTGGCCTTGAGAACTCATGGCACAACTTGATATGACACTACTGACTTATACTGGCTAGATGTGGTGGCCATGTCAAGGTGTTACACTTCTAAGTGATGCATATATTCTCAGGTGTGCTTTATCTTCTCCTCCACATGACTTGATGTTGTGGGGTCTTCAATTGTCTTGGTCTTGGGAGATTGTTATATGCATGTGTTCTTTTCTCTTGAGCTTATATCTTCCATCTCACTACAAGTAACTCTTATAGCATGTCCACTCCTTCATCACGTTCATCATCTCACCTTGACCCATTAGTGTACATGTTCCTATAATTGATTGATGAAAAGACGACATCAGATCCAAAACCTCCTACTCTAATATTCATGCATTGCTTCCACGATCTAGGTTTGAGGAAGATGATATGTTTGTAGGAGGTCCCAATAAATGTGCAATGCGTAGTTCTAGCTGACAAGGAGGTGGACTAGCCACTAAGATTGTGCAAAGCATAGTTCAGTCTTGGCTCAAGAACATCGAGGCATAATCTGCACTATCAAGAAAAGTTGTGCAGTGGCTAGTTAGAGGCAAGATTGCACAGTTGAGATCACTAGTGACAGATGCAAGTTAGGACTCTGAGGGACACCTCTGCACAGTTTCTGGAGGGTAGACAAGGTACGACAATAGAGATGCTAGAGGACAATTTTGGGCTATTTTTTAGAGCAGAGAGTCCTGGCTGAGGGAGGTCACTAGGAGGAAACCTCTAAGAAATTTTTGGGAGTAGTGCAAGCTCAGGTATCTAGGGAATGGGGGTTTCTAGCAAATAGGAAGAACGCTTGGTGACTAATCTTTCACAATGCGTAGTTGAGGCATTTTATATGCAATTTTGGGAAGGAAGACAGGTTGCTCACATCTGGGATTGCACAGTGTAACTAACCTAGAGGAAACCTCAAACAATGTGTAGTTCTAAGTAGCATAGAAACACTAGTGAGTGCTGAGACTATGTACTGTAGCTCAGTCGGGGTTGAGTGAAGTGAAGTTGTTTGGTCAGAGAGATTTTCAAGAAAATAGATAAGTGTGAGAGGAAAGTTTACTTGTGAGAACTTTGGTAATGTGATAACACACTTAGAATACTTCAACACCATGATAACACTAACCACTGTGACAACATAGCAAAGCACGACCCACTGTGGGACTATCAAGAGTTAAAAGTGACAAGCGTGACACTGGGGATAGTCCTTTGGATGATCATGATGATAATTGTGTGACAGTTCTTACAACTTTGTCTATGATATTGATTTTTCCTCACATGGCTAGGACAAATTGTATATAGAAAGACGAGCATGCATGGTCACCAAAATGGTTCACAAACATCACATAATAACCAAATGTGCTAAAATACAACAATTTATCCAACAAGAGAAAGGGAGCAAGACATGTAGGGGAAACACTTTGAATGATTTCCAATGCTTGCAATCATGCATGTCACTGAAGACATAATGCTATAACAATGATAAGTAGTCCTTCAAGCTACACTAGGAGGTGTATTTCGAAATATGTGGTTCATTCTCCATACCTACCCTCCAAAGGGTTATGAATCAGATGGAGTCCTCATGTGGTCCTTATCTTCTATCATACTTTGGGTTCCCTAGTCTACTTATCTTCCTCCTCATCTCATTGAGATTACTCTAGCATGTCATCCTTCTTGTTATCACTGATATTGTGCAGTTTGAGTGGGTAGTGACTACTATGGGATGAGGCCCTAAGAGGACACATCTACGCAGTTTCCAGATGCAAGGAACTGATGCGGGATGAGATCTTCGAAGGACACCTCTACACAGTTTTAGGATGCAAGGCAGATAGGGTAGCTCAGGGATAAGACTACGCAATTTTAGAATATACGACACTATTGTGGGATGAGGCCCTCGAAGGACACATCTGCGCAGTTTTAGGTTGCAAGTCAGACTGAGAAGCTGAGGGACAAAACTGCACAGTTTCATGAGACAATGGGTTCTAGATAAGGGAAGGATATTGGAATAAACCACTATGCAGTTTTTAATTCTAGGGGAGGTTGGGCATATTTCCCCTTTAAATAAAAGAAATCTCCCTTTGCATAACAAGAAATAATCCCCATCCCCAAAGATGACACATAATTTAGAAAGATAAAAGTTTTAACGACTCTTGAGATTGAATAGAGGAGCTTGAGATCATCATCTTACCAATAAGTGACTAAGGAATGACTGATCATAGGATCCATAGTAGGCTCTGAAATTTGAGTATAGGCAAAAATTTGGAGGGTCTTGTAGCCACTACAACACATTGTTAGGCAGTATATTAATAGGTATATTTGAATGATTGAATCATGAATTCATGTTCTTCCATTCCTCCACGGATGTTGGTCGATATACATATAAAATGTGTTAATGCCAATATATAATGTTCCAATACTTCTTATCTCCATATTAAATATTCAATATTTCAATGTCAGATAATATTATTCACCCAAATGATAGCCAATAATCTAGTACCAAATGACATTATTCATCCAAACTTAATGTTACTTCAAGACATGATATAGGTCAAACATGTTAATGTAGTAACGCTTCATTCAAAATGAATGTTGTAAGTTATTCTATGTTAGGGATTTATAATCAATGCTAGAGCATGTATTGATTTTAACATTGTATTTCGACACTATCCATTCAACCATGTGCATCATAATAATAGCATTGATAACATCTCTACAATGATCCCATTTAGATAATAACCTTGTACCAAGAATAGTGATACCATAAATAATATTGAGCCAAATGAGATGATGCCAAAGTTATTCATAAATTTGTCAGTCCTTATTCACAATAATGTCAACATTATTCATAAATATGTTTCATGAATGTTGTTACAATCTTTATAGGTAGATGCCCATATCTTTCATCAAGATTCCCAATTTATTGAGGAGGCCAGGAAAAATATTCCATTCACAATGTATAGAATTAGGGTATGCAACCCTAATTATCATATAGCTCATTATTGCACTGAAAGGTGCTCTACAATCTTGTTTAAGGTGGATGTGAGAGCATTGGGATGTGTGAGAGTTAGATGGTTGAGCATGAGCATTAGATGGGTGAGAGTTGGATGTGAGAGTGTTAGATGGGTGAGCAATGGGTGAGCATTAGATGGGTGAGGGTTAGATGTGATATGCTATATGTGCAAATGTTAGATGAGTGATTGTTAGATGTGTGAGTGTAGTGAAAATAATAATATTACTAGAAAAAAAATAATAGTTATTCTATATCTAATCGAGCTCATGTGTGTCTCGTATTTACCAAAGTACCAAAAAAACTCTCATTTTAACTCCACAAAATTTTTGGTAAATTGAATTTTTGATAAAAATAACTCCACGGTAAATTGTGTTTTTGAATGAATAGCTGGGAAGAAGTTCAAATTGATATAAATAATTATTATAGTGTGTCTGCATATGTGTGTTATAATTGTTTTATCTTTCAAATTTCCAAATGTTTTTTCTTTATAATCTAGTGATCTTATTTGACCATTAAAATTTTTCATATGTATATTTCTGTGTAAGCTAATGACCTCTCTATAAACTAGTGATCTGATATTTACCAAATTACCAAAAAAATTCCTATTCTAATTCCAGAGAGAATTTGGTAAATTGAATTTTTTGTAAAAAATAACTCCACAATGAATTGAATTTTCAAATGAATAGATAGGGAGAATTTCAAATGGATATAAATAATTATTATATTGTTTATACATTAAATTGAATTTTTGGTAAAAAATAAACTCCACAATGAATTGAATTTTCAAATGAATAGATAGGGAGAATTTCAAATGGATATAAATAATTATTATATTGTTTATACATGTCTGCATTATAATGTTAAAGATTAAGACTGTAATATTTTTTAAAATAGTAGAGAATGATAAATAAAATATAAATATTTATAAAATTATTAGTGATTTTTCTAGAAAAAATTTTCATTAAAAAGATAAAGTTATGACTTATTAAAAAATTTCCAACTGGGAAAGATGAGTTATTTATTTGTTCACCTTTTTGGTGCGTGGAAAGTGAGTTATTGATTTTTTCAACTTTCAATTAATTAACTATAAAAAATATAAGTTTTAATATTTTTATTTAATATAAAAAATGAATATTAGCTACACTTTGCAAGGTTTAGAAATCTAAACCAACTTTTAAATAAAATTAAGATTTTATAGCATTTAAATAATAAAATTTCAAAGGAACAGGTGTCTCTTTATATGATGTTTCCCATTTTGAAAAGAGTATCTTTTTACAAACTATAAAAAGAGTTTTCCATCCACTATTCCTACAATTCACTACTAAAATAAGAGACATTGAGACAAAGACAAGAGGGCATAGATAGATTAACTTGAATATAGCTTTAGCCGTATTCACAGGCAAGGCCAATATCTTGATCTCATATAGCATATCAAACAGAGAACACTTATTAATTTTATTAAATAAATAATGGTTTGAAAATCCATCAATCTATAAAAATTAATGTTCTTGTTTTGAGTAAAATGTTTTTGTTTTTAGTATAATGTTGACTTTCTAAAAAATAAATAAATTATAAATTAGTTTTTAATATTTAGTAAATTTACTTTTTATATAAATTAGCTATTAATCTTTAGTATATTGACTTCTTAAATTTAGTTTTTGATCCTTAGTAAATTAGATTTTAAATTAGTTTTTAATCTTCTTTAAATTAGTTTTAATCTTTTAGAAATATTCATTATCTAAAATAAATGCATTGATTTCAGCATTATATTGTTTTCTAAATCTTTTAGAAATATTTAACATCTAAAATAAGTTCATTGATTGCAACATTATCTTGTTTTCTAAATCTTTTAGAAATATTTAACATTTTAATTAAATGTGTTTATTTCAACATTATGTTTTTCCTAAATATTTTAAAAATATTTAACATTAAATTAAATGCATTGATTTCAGCATTATGTTGCTTTCTAAATCTTTCAAAAATATATAAAATCTAAATCAAATGCATTAATTTCAGTGTTGTGATGATTTATAAATCTTTTAGAAATATTTAACATCTAAAGTAAGTGCATTGATTTCAATATTATGTTATTTTCTAAATATTTTAGAAATATTTAACATCTAAATTAATTGCATTCATTTCAACATTATGTTGTTTTCTAAATCTTTTAAAGATATTCAACATCTAAATCAAATGCATTGATTTCAGCGTGATGTTGTTTTCTAAATCTTTTAGAAATATTTAACATCTAAATTAATTGCATTGATTTCAACATTATGTTGTTTCTAAATCGTTTCAGAATATTTTTTCTAAATCTTTTAGAAATATTTAACATCTAAATTAATTGCATTGGTTTCAACATTATGTTGTTTCTAAATCGTTTCAGAATATTTAACATCTAAATTAAATTCATTGATTTTAGCATTATGTTCTCTAAATCCTTAAAAAATATTTAACATCTAAATTAAATGCATTGATTTCAACATTATGATGATTTCTAAATCTTTTAGAAATATTTATCATCTTGATTAAATGCGTCGAATTCGGCATTATGTTGTTTATAAATTAAATGCATTGATTATAGTGGATATTAAAAAAATAACTAATTGTGACAATGCATTGATTTCTATGTTACAATAATTGACTTTACCATATCCTCTCATAAAAATGTGATGCATAATGTGCATGTTGGCAATATAAGAATCCAAACAGATGCATGTGTTAAGCAACAACAATACTGACAAATGTAAAATTTGGAAGAAATGTAGGATGAACAAAGATAATATAGAAGAAAAAAGAAAACGGAAAAACAAATAGAAAATAATCAAGCATATCAAAGAGAATATCAAGGAATATATGAACAAAGAAAGATGCAACCAATGACAACTAAAGAACATGAAGAACAAGTGAACACAAGTCAACAGATAAAATCACCAAAAATGACAATTGCACAAGAAGAAGAAGAGATAATTGAACATGAAATAAAATATCAAAGAGCATATCAACAAAGAAAGGTGCAACAAGGAATTAAAAAAATTGCACAATGAAGAATAGTGACAAGTGTATGAGAAGAAGAAGAGATAAGGGAACATTGTAAAAAACATCAAAGAGCATATAGAGAAAGAAAGGTGAAACAAAGAATAGAAGAAAATGTACAACAAAGAGACAAAAAAAATATCTAGAGGATGTGACAAATGAAGAGCATGAAGACCAAATAAAGGCATTAGAAATGACAGGTGCACAAGACGAAGAAAAGAGAAGAGAATGTCATAGAAAATATCAAAGAGAATATAGAGAAATAAAGGCGCAACAAAGAATTGAAGAAAATACACAAAATGCGAAAGTCAAGGAAAAAAAATCCAGAGGATATGACAAACGAAGAGCATGAAGACCAAATCAAGGCACTAGAATTGACAAGTGTAGTAGAAGAAGAAGAGACAATAGAACGTGATAGAAAACATCAAAGAGGATATAGATAAATAAATAAACAACAAATAATAAAATAATATGCACAAAAAAATAGGAAATCAATAGAAAAAACCAGAGGAAATGACAACTAAGGAGAATGAAGAACAAAGAAAAACACTAGAAATGACAACTAAAGAACATGATGAATAGAGAAAAGAACTAAAAATAACAAGTGCACAAGAAAAAGAAGAAAGAATAAAACTTCAAATAGAATATCAAAGAGCATATCAACAAAGAAAGGCACAACAAAGAATAGAAGAAAATGCACAACAAACAGAAAATCTAGAAGAAATGATAAATAAAGAGCATGAAGGACATACAAAGGAACTAGAAATGACTACCAAAAAGGAGCAGGAAGAGAGAAGAGCATGTCAAAGAAAATACCAAAGAGATGAAAGCAATAACTTTAATTTAGATCTATCTTAACTCTGGATCAAGAGAGAGAGGGCATGATGCTTACTACAAAGATGGTAAAAGTAGCAGTTCTGATATCAAGAAAAGTGGAAGAAGAGTGATTGAGAGAAATAACATTGCAATCTATTTTCTCATCAACTAAATTCTTATTCTTATTTGCATTTTCGAACATTAAATATTATAACTTTATATTCAACATTTGAATTGTTATAATATATAAACTTAGACATGTTAAATATATTTAATTTGAGAAAATTATTTATATTTAAAAATATATCTTTATTGCTGCACATGACTGAAACAAACCTAGATCCATCTTATCCTCAAATCTATCAAGTGTCAAGACGGATCAAATATCTCGAGGTGAAAACCGTTCCTCATGTGTTGAACTCAAAAAGGAGGTTTTCACCTTGAGATATTTGATCCCTCTTGGTGCTTTATACATCCAGAGTTAAGATCAATCTAGGCTGCTATACTCAAATATACTTATCATATGTCATATTATGATTAGCCATTTGAAACAGTAACATATTTATGTTTGGATTTCCATATTCATTATCCTTATGTCTCCTTTCGTCATTTTCCCATTATGTCTCCTACCATTTTGTACCTCGCATTATGAGATTTTCATTACTTCTTCCTTGCAATACCTTTTCATAAACAACTTATTCTCTCCATTACACATGTGAATTACTTTGAGGACTCAATTCTTTTTGGGATTCCATTTCCTTCCTGGTGCTTATGATAAGTTAACTTGAACTCTTAGGGATATCCATTTTTCTTTGAAGGTTTTTTTAATGGATGTAATTAATTAATGCTAGTGATTCCCTTTTCAATGACATGCACTAGTAGCCTTTTGTTCAACAGTTTGTTGTTCTTGAAATTTTATTAATATTGAGTGCCCAAAAAATGCACCTCAGTGTTTGTAGAGAATAGATTTGGAAATACAATGGATTTGAATGTCTGTTCATTTGATTACTATGAGGTATATGAGTTTTATTTTCTACATATTGTATAGATATGGAGAATGCTCTATTCATATGATTCCATTTCTTCTTCTATAAGTTTTCTCATGAATTCACTCTTCACTTAAATTTTCAAATGTAGGATTTTTTTCTTCTTCAACTATGATGCTAATGTTTTAAAGAATTTCCTTGATAATATCACTTTAACTCCTAATGCACTTTAATCATATACATTAATATCACCCAAATATTTATGGTATTATTAATGGAGCTGAAGGATTTGTAGAAGTCCTAGTGGTGCAATGAAATGTAGCACAATGGCTCAATCACATGATGAATTTCTAATCTAGAAGAATTTTCATAATTTTCTTCAGTAGTAGTTCTTTGCAATCACAAAAGGATCTATGCATGAAATGGTCCTTTGAAATTTGTACTTGATCATCTGTCAAGCTAGATTCCTTAATATGAAAATTGAATATAAGGTGGTTTAGATGTTCATCTCATGATTCTTCATGATGAAGAATTCATGAAAACTCAACACAAGGATGAATAAAATATGCTCCTCTAGGCCTAATGGTAGCATACATGTTTGAATATATCTCAATTTCGAATGTAGCATTGTAGGTTAATTACTAGTTGTCCTTTTGATTTAAGAGCCAATTTCCATACTAGTCTCTTAGCTTCTACTTGCACGTATATATTTGAATATAATAGAATATTTTCCTTTGCTTGCTGGAAATGACTTTTCTTTTTATGGCATGTATATATTTCAATGGATCTAAGGTTTTCATAAATAAAATGTTAGTTAAATACAAGGATCATTATAATGTACATTGATGCATTCCATATAAACATTTAGATTTATCATAATATGAAAATTTTTTATGATGCAATCATATAATGAGTTTGGATTGTCTTCCAACATGCTTTGAATAGATATGAAAACAGGGTTATGTACATTTGAAAATATTTATTTACACACTTATGTAAATGATATATACATGCGTACATAAAACAAATTTCATTAAAGAGTGAAATCTTAAATGGTGAACCTGATTAATGTTGGCTAGCTCATGAAGCAAGTGACTTGATCTCACAATTTGATGGTGCCTTTATTCTTGTTGCTTCTATATTTGCTTCAAATTATTGACATAATCATATCATAGGCTTCTTGTTCCTCTTCATTACTCCTTCCTGCTCTTGTAATCTCCCGCTTAGATCGTGCACCCAATTTCATATACTTTGTAATGCTTTACATTCTCCTTTTGAGGTGACATTAGTGAACATAATTTTTAGAAACTATCCCTAACTCATTTAGTTAGATATTCAAATTGTTCTCTACCAACAAGATTTGTAAATATATTTACCATTTGTTCTTTTGTGGGTATATGCTCCATCTTCACTATTTTCTAAGTCACTTTCTCTCTATGTAAGTGCTACTCTATGGGAATATGTGTAGTCTCTAAATGAAGTAGAGGATTATTCTAAATGCTTACTACGCTTGTATTGTCACATTTTATAGATATAGACTCGCTGAAATTTACCTTCATATCCTGAAGCGTTTCTTTCAACCGCAACACTTGTGTGTAACAAGTTGTAGTTGATATGTATTTCTCTTCTTCTATAGATAGAGAAATTGATGATTTTTTCCTACTTAACCATGCTATGAAAGACTCTCCTAGGTAGTATGCACCACCACTGATACTTTTCATGTCATCCACATAGTTGGCCCAATTCGCATCTATGTATGTTGTCAATGTAAATTCATACCTTTTGGATACCATAGTCCATAGTATGTAGTACCTTTCAAATATCTGAATATACCCTTTTTTGTTAATATATCATTCTATTTTGGTGCTGACTCATATCGTGCCACTATTCTGACTATCGATTACACTATGTTTGGTCTAGAAGCTCTTAGATATAGAAAAATTAATTTCATAGATATATAAGTCTTTTGATGAACATCAGGTGATTCACCATCTTCACATACCTTGCATCTAATTTCCATGGGGTTTGAGAGAGGTTTACAATTGTCAGTTTGAATTTTTTCAATGTATCTTTTAGGTATTTCTCTTGGGAAATAAATATGCCTTCATAATTTTGTGGAATTTTCGGCCCCAGATAAAAGTTGAGTTTTGGAATCATTGATATGTTGAACTCAGATTTCATCTCTCTAGCGAACCATTTTACTCTAAGGTCCTTATTAGTGCCAAACATAATATGATCCATGTATGAAACAAAAATTTGGAATTCATGTACATCAGCTTTGATGTGCAAATTACTATTAGCTCCTCCTCTCCTAAAATTTTGTTTTTGAAGGTACTTTTCCAATCTAGAATACCATGCCCAGTGTGCTTGTTTAAGACAATACAGTGCCTTCTTTAACCTGCAAACATACTTAGGTTTATCTAATAACAAAATCCCTTTAGCTTTTTCCATATAGACCTATTCCTTAAGTTATCAATTTAGAAAATCAGACTTCACATCCATTTGGTATACTTTGAAATCCTTGTAACAAGAAAAATCTTAAAACATCCTGATTTATTCTAATCTTGCAACTGGTCCAAAGGTCTCCTCATAATCAAGACCTTCTACTTGTGATTACCCTTTGCATAATACTCTCTCTTTGCTTCTCACAATTTGACCATGTTCATTCATCTTGTTTTCGAATACCCATTCTTTGCCAATGATATTCTTTCTGATTGGCCTTGGTGTTAGTTCCCAAGTATTATTCTTTTCGATTTGGTTTAGCTCATCATTCATCACATCTATTTAGTGTTTTTATGTACTTTCTTTGTCAAAATCATTTGGTTCAATATGTGACAATATAAAAAGAAATTGGTCTACTTTTTCTGCAAGTTTCCTCCTTGTTTTTACTCCACTTTTATCTCCAATGATTTAACATTTAGGATGGTTCTTTTTTGTGTGTCTTGAGGGATATTTTTTATGTCTTCATCTTGTACATCATTTTCTTTATTGTCACAATTGTGATGAGATGGAGGATTAATAAGGCCTATTATTTTATTCATATCTGGTAGCTCTTCATTAAAATTTACATCTATTCATTCAACAGTCTTATGTAACCTTTTATTATAGCACATATATCCCCTTCTTTTTGACGAATATTAGAGAAATATTCCTTCATCTGATCGAGCATCAAACTTTCCTTGATTTTCATCATTATTTTTTATACATCATTTACTCCCAAATACTTTGAAATTCTTGACCTATGCTGAATTCCCATGCCACAACTCATAAGGCGTCTTATCATAGTTGGCCTGAGATGTGCCTTATTGAGAGTATGTATTGTTGTATGTACCAGTTCTTCCTAATAGGTTTAAGGAATGTTTATTTCTTCAATCATGGCTTTGGCCATTTGCTGGACAAATTTGTTCTGTCTCTCTACAACTCCAATATGTTGAGATGTGTCTGCAATACTATATTTTTGTTATATGCTAGGTTCATTACACGGGTCTACAAACTCATCTGAGGTAAATTCACCTCCTTTGTCTGAACTTATTCACTTTATCTTGCACCCTGTTCTATTTTCTGCCAGTGCCTTGAATATTTTGAACTTCTCAAATGCTTCTAACTTATTTGTGATAAATTCCACCCATTTCAATCTCGAATAGTCATCAATTATCATCATGAATTATTTTTCTCCTCCTGGTGCTTCTGTTTTAGAAGGCCGACACAAATCCATATGAACTAGCTACAAATGCTTAGTACTTGATAGTTTAGATTTGACTTTGACTGATATTGGTGTTTTTTTACCCATTTGACATGACTTGAAAATAATGTTTTAAGACTTCTTTATTGTTGGTAGATATCTAACTGCTCTCTTCTTATTGAGTCGAATGATGTGATCAAAATTGAGATTCCCCAATTTGCTATTCCATAGAAATGATTCACCTTGTTTACTAATGTAGCATTCTTCACTCTCTTCTTTCAAGATATATACATTATTCTCTATTTGAACTCCTTTAGCCAAAATATTTCCACTGGATGTTGACTTGATTTCACAGTGTTGATGTCTCAAGAGAACGTCACAACCTTTATCACACATCTTACTTACACTCAAAAAATTATGCTTTAAACCATCTACAACCAATACATCCTGATCCTTTCCTCTTCCATTCTTTAGATGCACTGTACATTTTCCTCTAGTTCTTCCTGCTTCATCATTTTCGAATGTGACATTTCTACTTTTATTTTCATCTAGGGATACAAACATGATTTCATCTCGTGTCTTATGTCTAGAGCATCCACTGTTCACGTACCATTTACTGTTTTGTTATTGATCATATAAAACTAGGTCACACTTATCAAATTTCTTTTATTCCTTCTTCTCTCCATTGCATGCATCCATTTGTTTTATAATTATGTTGATATGATAATCTATTGACTTTAAGCTGACATTCATATGAATTGTGCCTAAAGTTGTGACAATTGAAACATTCAATGATATCAAGGAGAGGAGCATAAGGATTTTTACATAGATTCATGTTTGTTTTGATGTATGTGAATCAATTATTAGCCTTACTTCTCTTAGAACATCAAAAATCAATTCTTTTGACATAAGCTCTACACTATGTGGATTTCTATCCAAATTCTTGACAACAGTAATAATATCCATATAAAAAATATATGTACCTAGTATAGGATGTCTTTTGAGGATATAACCATCTACACATTTGATAATCCTCTCTCCTGAAGAAGTATGGAATCTAATAGTTTGTTGTTTGATTTTCTATTTATTTTGTCTTTTGTACTTTTATAGTAGTGTTTCTTTCTAGTTGTTCATTTGATGTTGATTTTTTGTTTTCAAATTATTGTTCTCATATTGATGTGAACATTCATTGTCTCCCTTGAAAATTTTTACAAATGTGATTGTCCTTTTATCCTCTGGCTTGGATTCAACGGATTCTCCTTCATAGCTTATTATGGTCTTTATGAGTGGAGAGCTATAGGAATTTAATATCACATCTAGTTTTTCAAAAACTTTTATCTATTGAATATTCATGTTTAATTCATTTTGTGACTTCTCGAATATTTTCCTAATAATTACCACCTCTTCTTCCAATATTTCACACTCCTTGATTTTCTCTTTTATTTGTTGCATCAAAATGCCTTCTACCTTCTTTG
The DNA here is from genome assembly GCA_000404065.3 of Pinus taeda. NCBI lineage: Eukaryota > Viridiplantae > Streptophyta > Pinopsida > Pinales > Pinaceae > Pinus > Pinus taeda. Next base: position 56,143 of record APFE031040762.1, read on the forward strand.
TTTCTTCAAGTTCAACGTTCATCTTGATAATGTCCTTTGAATTAGATTTTTCTTTTACATATTTCAATAGGATCTCTTTCTACTTTCTATTCTTTAGTTTAATCCTTTCTATTTCATCTAGGGCACTCATAAAGTCCCCCTCAATTACTACCGCAGCTTCCTATTCTTCTTCATATTCCTGGAAGTAATTTTGAACTTCTTCCAAGGCTATCAATGTGAATTCACTAGTTCCATATTAACTGGAGAATTCATTGGAACTTTTAGAAACATCGCTATCTTCTTTAGCATAGAAGATTTTTCTTTAAAATTTTCTCTCCTTCTGCATTTTATTAGACTTGTTCTTTTCTTTGCACTTAGTTTTATTTTCTTCTTTCTTATAAGGAAATTTTGAGGCATGATACCCTACTCTTCCACAACTAAAAACTTAAATGGAATTTTCCTTTGTATTTACCTATACCTTTCTTCAATCTTCTAAAACATTTTGCTTCTTCTTCATCATAAGCTGAAAATGAACATTCCTTTTCTTCTATGTAATTGTTTACCTTGAAAGTTTCCTCTCTAGTATAAACAACAAGAAAATAAGTAACGTCTATAGACACATCCATAGAAATTGTCTGCCTGTCAAAGAGCCAAGTAGTTGATATATGTTCAAAGTGTCAAAGTTCGTTCACTCTTCTATAGCTGAAACCTTATGATTGAATTTAGAAGGTAATGACCTCAATATTTTCTGAACTATTACACCTTCTTTGATTATTTCTCCTAGAACCATAATGACATTTATGACTTCATCAACCCTTAAAAATAAGTTACTTATATCTTGATATTCATTCATTTTTAAGGTCTCAAAATGCATTCTATATACTTGTAATTTGGCCATCATTACCTCTTTATCTCATTCATGAATATTTTCTAATTTAACCCAAATATCCTTGTACGTCTCACAATGAATTACTGTAATAAATTTAGGCTCACATAGAGCACTTGGAAGTGCATTCATATATTTTTCATTAGTGTTATAGCAACATTTACCACTCTTCGTATTTGTTATTCTTGGTTTATGGCCTAGGGAAACCTCTCCTTCAAGACTTGATCCAAATATTTTAAAAATAATGTTTTATTCCCTGTACGCTACTTTTCCTTGAGATAAAAGCATGTACAGATGGGTTAGTCAACACCCAACCCATGTATATGGGTTAAAACACTTAAAAAAATAAATTTCATTAATTATGGATAGAGTTCACCATTCTTACCTCTTGATTACCTCCAATTGCCTGTGGGCCAACTGTTTCCCAACTATTTCCCAACTAAAAAAATAATTGGGAGGAGTATAACTAGACTTCTATGGGAAGACCTTAAGGAGAAGAGATAGAGTTATTATGCTAAGATTATCCCTGAATGATTCTAAAGTATGCCTGTGCTTCAAGTGATTCCCCAAGTTTTAGGAAACTCTTGTTTCCTTGATTGTTGATATTCTCCCTCTTACTTGAGATATCATGGTATTGGTTATGGAAGCAGGTTGTTGAAGACTGGGACTGGATGGATCTAGAGGACGGTTCCACTTGGATCCGGAAGAAGAAGACTCAGTTGAATTTTCTCCGTGTTAATTATATCTTTCTACAATAAAAAGAAGCAGTGTCTTGTTTTCGAGATTAATTATGTTTATGCATTAGATACTATTGCAATTCATATATGAATATTATTTTGATGTATAACTAATCATTTACTTATATGATATAAAGTTAATTTCATTAAAATTCTTCATCTATATACTGTTATATATGTTCGAATTGAATAATTTCCAGGTTTGGAGGACATTAGGAGTTGTAGAGGGTTTGAACCCTGCGGGATCTACCTAGATGAAGGACACCCAGGTATGGTTGCTCCCACATAATTTGTTTATTTAAGCATTTTTCCAAGTTATATGAGTGTTTCTTACTCTAGTTTTCTCTTGCTCTGTTGGGGTTCCAACCCAAAGCCCTAGGGTACTCATTCCCATAAAAATTAGCTATAAAGTTTAGTTTGGAATTTTTGTCACTAGTCACTTCCTTTGGTTCTCCATACCCTCACATCATAACAGCCCAAAATTCAACTACTAGAGATGTTAAATGTCTTTATTCTCACTTTCCAGAAGGCATAGTTTGTACCAATACATAGAGGGGATTTATTTGTTGAGCATCCTTCTTAACTAGCCATTTTACTAACGTAGGACCTCATTCCATTTGTTAGACCGCTATTGAAGGAAGCTATATCTGACACCAATTGATATTTATGTTTGGAAATTACTAGAGGGTGGGGTGGTGTCAATAAATAATTTAAAATTTTACTTTTTCCTCTAAATTTTATTTTTATGCATCTAATAGTTTATTTATATGCTCCATTATTATTGGTCTCCTTTTGTAGTTGTCAGAGAGAGAAATTTGTTGATATGTTTATCAAAAATTCATAAACATTCATACAACATTGAAGAACCAACACATGAAGAAACCATATATAAGTGGAAACCCTAAAGGGACAAAACTACAAATTCTAGTCTAAAAGTGATGTGAATGCAAGGTACTACTCCTTATTGCATCATATATTTTTAGTCACCAACCTACAAGAGGCTCCTACCTCAAAGGAAGCTCCAACTCCAAAAAAATTTATGCAAGCTACAACACACAAGATTCTCATATTACTCAAAAGTGTTGGTTACCTGATATGTAATTCTATTGTCAAGTCTACTGCAAGTCTTTACTACTTCTCCTTTTCAAATATGTGCATCTTCTATTGTTGTGCATCTACTTTATAATACAGACTGCTTCATTTCAATGATTTATTTCCATACAACAATGTATATTTTATAAGCAAGCCATATTGGTTGTTTGCATTATTTGTAGGAATATGAAATGAAGCATTGTCTCTTTGTCTTCTAAAACTAATCACAAGCTTGTATTTCCATTTTTAGTTCTGAAGAGAATTTGTAATATAAAATAGAGATGAATTGAAATAACTCAACCAATAATGATTACAAGAGGAAAAACATATTTATATTATCTTGTATCACACATTTTTCTATTTAATGAGAGCATATAATTTCTATCTTGTGTCTCAACATTTTATGTTCCATTTGACAATGTTTATCCTTCACATTGATTATCATAGATTTTCACTTCACATCACTTATGACATTTGCAATTAGTTCAAAAACATTCATCAACATTAATTAATAAACTTAATGCAAGTTTCCTTATCATGGTGATTTGAAATCAATGCCAACATTACCAATAGAGTTAGTGAAAACACTGTGCAATTAAACAAACTACAGAAATGCGATGAGACTAATGGATGTCGAAAGCACATTTGATTGCTATGACCAAATAAGAAATGCCTGTTGTTAATTTGACAATTGTACCAAGGAAAGATAGGAAAACAAGTACTAGTATATATTTGTTCAAGAAAAAAAAACAAAAACAGAAAATTTACTATCATCAGAGACATAATAAATATATTGATATTATTTAAAGATTAGACACACACCTTTAGTCTTGAATACTATAATCTTAGAGTACTATAAGTTAGTAATAATATACTAGAAAATGAATTAAATCTGAACTCCAAACCGTGTCGATATAAATAGGAAGAAGTAACTTCTATAGGTGCAATACCAAGAAAGGGGAGTAAACTCCATTGTTACAAACTAATGTATATATTAGTAGATAATATAGAAGTGCCTTAATGTTAGGTACCTATAATACTATTTATCCCCCTTATTGTTATTGTTTTTCCCCTGTATCCCCTTTATTATTATATTGTGCCCTTACATTATTATTGTTATATAGGCTCTGATTATATTGTGATCGCTTAGACTCCTATATATACATAGGAGGTCTTGTCATTTGTATCATCGAAGATTTTTCATTCATGTAATATAAAGGATGTTTTCTCCTCAAAGAGGTTATTTTTTAGGTTGTTGATCTATCTTTTCTATGAGCTGGTTGCATAACATTTGGTTTGAGAGCCTTCAATTCTAGGGTTTCACACCTTGAAATGCATCATCTTGGATTTTTTTCTATAACGTTTTGTCTACAAGTGTTCAGAAGATGAAATTTTTACTACATGGAGAAAAAATATTTTGAAATTCATGTAAAATTTTCAAAACTTGTTCACTATATTTTCGTAGATATCATATGACGAAGTTAAGGTTTTTACAGGTTCCAAAATTCAATCTCAAACAAGTGGCCTAGGGAAGATTGTCGTAACTTTAGTTTCAGGCATCAAATTGGAATTCTATAAAATGTAGCTAAAAGTGAATGAACTTGATTTTTTTCATATCAATTTCAAAGCCAAAGGTTGAATTGTAACACACATAATCCCATACAACTTTGATCTACTAAATTTTTCCATAATTAGGTATTCATGGAAGATTTGGAATAATTCTTTGTCGAAGAATCCAATATCGATCATACTTGTTGGGTTGGAAAGAAGATTTAGGGATATAACATAGGAAGAAATTTCAAAGCTTGCAGATCTGAAACTATAGAGTTACAAATATTTCAAGATTGACCTCCTAAGATCAAGAAAAAGGTGTGTATTTGTTTTAAAAAATGCATAACTTTTGTTTGAAAATTCAGATGGAAGTGATTCCAGGGGAATATTGAAGCATAATATCAATATTGGTTTCTAAAATAAGACATAAGAAAAATAATTATGCACCCATTAAGCCCAAAATTCTCTACTATGACTCATGAAGAAGAAGAATTGTAGCATGATATATCAAAATTATGTGACCAAGTGTAACAAATTTCCATCTAACAAAGAACAACTAAAGATGAACTAAAAGGAAATATGGATGGCTTAAAACCATACATGGAAGGTTTTAAGGATGTAATGGAAGCTAAGATGGATGGTTTGAAAGTAGACATGAAATGTTTGATGGAAGGTTTGACAAAATTGTTGCAAGAAAGGTTTCCCAGTGGTGATAAGGTAATCCATCAAAATCATGATGAGGACCAAAAGGATTATGAATTATGATTTTGGAGACTCTAATGTTGGCTTTAAGAACCACAACATTTAAAACATATATATGAGGAAGTTTCATGGAAAGGATTTGGTAACATGGATATTATAAATGGAGCAATATTTTGATCTACACGATGTACAACACTCGCAAAAGGTATATCTTGCACCTTTACATTTACAACCCAATAAGTTTGTATGGTATATATGGATTTTTTCTCATAAACCACTTCTAAACTAGTAATTTTTAATTGAAGAAATTATAGCACATTATGAATATACAACGATGAACACCTTCTTTAGCCAATTGATAAATCTCAAACAAAAGGGTTCAATGCCAGAGCACATTGAAGACTTCCAAAAATTCAATATTAGGGAAACTGATATAAAAGAGGGGCATAAGATGGATTTCTTCATAGGGACTTTAAAATATAAGATCCAAATTTAGGTTCGCATTTGGGAACTTAATTCATTAGGGAAAGCATTTAGTGTAGCAAGAAAAGTCGAAAGAAAAATTATGGTGACAAGGAAGTCTACCACTCACAACTATAAAGATGGAAGTGTTGTTGCTTCTAGTCATTCAAGGCTTATAAGGCTAACACCACAACAATTGGAAGAAAAAATAGCAAAATCGATTTGTTACAGTTGTGATGGAAAATATGCTAAAGGTCATAAGTGTGTTGCGAAGACATTATTCTACGTAGACTATGAAGAGGAGGAAGAAAAGGAACAAGAAACAACAAAAGAGGAGGATCTACAGGAGGAACTAACACCAAAAAAATATGAAATGAATCTGACCATTTCTTGTAATTCATTGGCATGAATCAGCACTCCTGAAACTCTCAATATATAAGGATATATAAGGAAGAGAATCATAATAATCTTGATTGATTCAGGTAGTGCCCATAATTTTATTCATTGTAAGATAGCCAGGGAATTGAATTGCTTCCTATATCTAGCACCAGAGTGTCAAGTGATCGTTGCAAATGGAGGAACTATAAATTGCTCTAGAAAGTGCCATAATATCAACCCAACGATGGGGGAGTATGTATTGAATAGTTTAATGCTTTTAATTCCAATGAGTGTTGTTAATTTTTGTACTAGGATTCCAATGGTTACAATCTTTAGGGATGATAGCCTTCAATTTTCAAGAAATGTTCTTGAAATATTTTTGGGAAGGAAATGAAGTTGAGTTAAGGGGTATCATAGGGAAGCCAAGAAACATAATTAGCTCTAAAAGCATGAAAAAACATCTGAAGAAAGAATAATAGGGCATGATTACACAAATATGCTCACTAGGGGTTCAAGCATTGAAAACATCTATTTCTCCAGATCTCCAAAGGTGTTTGAGACTGCATCTCAAAAACATCTCAAAAAACTCCATTGTGAAATTTGAACCAAAAAGTGTCATTAACTCCAACATCAAATGTCCCTACTGCCCAAATCTTTGCCTCTATCACACAAACCTTCACCAAGGCTCAATAATCCATATATGTGTATGGGTAAGAGTCCTCGATCCATGGTCATCCTCATGTGAACAATTGCTACAATACTCCAACTCAACATGACATGTATTGGCAAAAACCTAGACATATCTCAAACATAGCTGAGAGCACACTATGCCCCCATGGCTCAAACTAGTCAGGTGATCATGGTCCATCACCGAGATGGCTTGTGCAACTACTAGGAAATCCTACCCTAAGGCCATAGCATGATCATCCATCACAATCACTTTCAAATCTAACTTTCCAAACCACAAACCCACCTTCACAAATGCGTCCCTTAAAACCCCTGTAACAACCTTCATGCTTGAGTTGATTTCTTTGAAAGTGCTCAACTCCCTTGCCATTCCATCTTTCAACTTCATCAATGTTGCTTCCTTCTTGGTAAGGAAACAATGTGTAGCCCCCATGTTAAACAATGTAGCAAACGTCCTTCCACATATGATCACCTGCATAAAGCTCAACCCTAATGCACCATCATTCTCCAAAGGCTTCATCTAGCATCTTACTTATGCAACCCTCTTCATTTTATCCACATTTGAAGTGTCTTTTGACCCATGTGTCAACCAGACCATCCTCTTGATGTTTGAAACTTCCCCTCTCGGGTCATTTGAGCAATTCGAACTAGGTCTACCTTGACTTCCATCAATATTTTCCTCCTTTGTATGCTGCCCAATTGCGCCTACTTGGCACACATCATCTTCAACTCAAAGTGACCCAAATCATTCACAAATCATACTTCATTACTCGATAGTAAGCCCCAATTATTTTAATGTACACAACCTACTCTTCCTCTATGACAACACAAAGTTTGTGTTATTTTCTGCAATTATGAAATTCCTTCTTGATATCTTGCTGAAGCCCCTCAACTTTTCCCTGCAACTTGGCATGTTCCTCCTTCAAGCAAACTTGTTCATCCATGAGATGAGTTCTTGGGGTCTATGGTTGCTATGTTATAGTCTTTCATCAAGTTCCTAAAGTTTAGCAGAATCGACATGGAGATTGTTCAAGGCTTTTCGGACATCCAATATGCCACCTTCATTGTGTTCCATGTGTTCCACTTCTGTATAAGTGCTTCATGTTGTTTCTTCCCCTTATCCTCCCAATAATCTAACAATTCTTTAAGCTTTCGAATAGCCGATATGACTGCCAACTTCCTTTGTTCAACATGGCCCAAACTTGTTTCTTTTCGCTCGCTCAACTATGTCGTACTGCGAACAAATCCTAAATGAACTTCATCCTCCTTGACCCAATATTTGATACCAAAATGTTATGACCTCACTCTAGTGATGGCTTAACTCCCACTTGTGAGCACGGTGTGATACTACCTAAATCATTAGTTTCCCACTGCTTGAGTTTATGAACTATGCCTATCTAACACTTAGTTCAATGAGTAGTTGTCCACGACCCCTTCGTTCGGCTTATCACATCCTACATCCCACCCGTTCAGTGAGTAATGAGTTGTCATGTAGCCCACCTTGTTCACCTAAAGCATTTTGTACAGAGTGCAGCCTGCAATGGTCGATGTGTAGCCTCTACATGTTCTGCCTGCACCGCCCCACCGTGTGCACTATTTTACTACATGAAACCTTCCATAGGGAACCTTGAATTACTCTTCACCAAATGCGCTGCTTCAACTTCTTCCTAGTCCACCCCCCATGCAGGCATAAACCTGGTTTTCTCTCTACGGTTCAGTTCTTCGTTCTTGATAGTTCTCTTCCTACAGTTTTCTTATCTTTTCCCATTGCCATGCTTCCTATAATGCTTGGCCGAATTCGACGGTCCCAAATGGATGGAAACCTCCACCAATATATATTCGTTGTTTCCCATCAAATAAACCAAGGGATGTGTCTCCTTGCTTGCCAATGGGTCCGCCCACCCACGTGTTGCCCGGTCAACCTATCCGCAAAACCCAAACATGTCCCTTCAAATTTTGCTAAATCGTGGACCGGCCTACGTTCGGTCGGGTGGGTGTTGTCACACCCCCAAGCCTACGGTAGTCTTTCAATCGTACTTGGCGAGCTGTGGCACCATTGAACACTTTCTTTTCACCAATGCTTATGTTCATGGACTACACCTAACCATTACTCCTACTTAGTTTGGGTTTCTCAACCAAGTAATTATTATGTTTCTTTTATACCAATGAACACCCATAGACATTCATTATCATCAGCAATTATACATGAAGAACACGATTTCACAGTATGAAGGGAGGGGCAACTCCCTGAATAATGAGTCTACCCAAATATAATATATTATACAACTTTATAATGTTACAGAGCTTTACAGGTATAATTGGGAAACACCAAGTTTCATACTTAGCCATTTTACAACTTTCCACACCTTTGTGTGTCAACCAAAGTTCCTTGCCCGAGCCGGGCGGGCACACCCTCACACGAGCTGCTAACTGCTCCTTCGTCAGGCAGGCGACCTACCCAAGTCACCCTTCACTTCGCACGGTGGGCAGGTGTCGTACCTACGTCACCCGAAGACACCTCTATTTTTGCTCTTGCTCGACGGGTGGGCGACCCACCCGAGTCTCCACCCATGCCTTCACCCGAATGCCCGGCGCCTTCACTCGCATGCTTTCCTTTCACCCAATTTTGTGTGCTACCTCCGTGTGGTGCTACCCAAGGATGGGTGCATTAGAACTATGCATTTCCTTGCTGTGGCTAACACTCCCTTTGCACTTCACTTGCTTCATGAAAGACTTTATCAAATTCATTAATGCCAAAATGCTCAAACTTGCATATAATATATATGCTTCCTTGTGCGGTCGTGCCACCCCTCGACTGACCTATGTTTTATGCCAACTAACACCTTCGTTTGTTCCTTTGGTTGGTCAGCCCATCGACCAATTCCCCAAACAATAATCCTTCATTGTCAGCTTGTCAAGAATGAATGCCCTCGTTTATCCTTTATAAATATGCAACCACTCTAACAATTCACACATATGTTTCAAGTGTCACTCGATTATGTTTCATTAGCTCGCGCACTCTTTTTCTTTGGCCGAACCTTCACACATCGCATCTCGGTTATGCCTTGGACCACAGGTCCTTACATCCTCCTCCACCTAAAGTCAGTGTCATCCTCGACAACATCCCCTCCCGCATCCATCTTGTTATCAAGATTTTTATATCCGAAAAGTCTTATCCATGATATCAACTCCTCCACATACTGCAAACATCCTTGCAACGTATGTAGAACTACCATCTCCATCATGTCTCGTCCTAATCCTGTAGTCTCTCATTAGATGCCAACACACTTCTATCATGTGCCAACATGTAGTCCCAACACTGACACAAATCTGCACACTGGAGCCCCTCATGACTCGAACTAGTTGGGTAGCTAATCCAACCATATGTCCAAACCACAAGAATGCACATCCTTATGTCTGCATCAGTTTTTCCCAACTTCTGCTACATCTCAGACTCATCAAGAATCTATCTAATTCCCATGCTTAGGTCCATGGAAACTCCATCCCATCTGCAACATGTTCAACTCATGTTCTTATTGCACAAGAGTGTACAACCTCTCCACTGGCTGATACATCTCCATGTCACAATAGCATCTACACAACATCCTTTGGTTCGACACTCCCCATAGAATGTCCATGAATGACACCTTTACACATGCTCCTACATAATGTCCCTGCATAACTGTCATGCTCCATGTCGCTAACCTGATGTCCACGACTCTAGTTGTCCATGATGTCCAACTCATGTAGACTCCATCCCAATATCTAGCCATCTGCATCCAATTTTACAATCTGTCATAAAGAAGCCTCCTCCCAAGGCACCTTGCTTAAGGTGGTGCAGCCCCTTCCAAACAAGGTCCCTGCACCAACCTATCTCCAAGGTTGTCTATAGAGAAAGGAGGGCCAGGAAGTTTCCTCCCTGACTCTCATCTACCCATGTATCAGATTGATGTTGTGTCCTCAAGTATCTATGCATAGCCTTAATCTCCTCACATGTACACCCAAGCTCTCCAAGCTTGGCTTTTGTTAACCGAAAGTCATATATGCCCATTGCATACCTGCAAAAATCCACTATACCAACTGGTTCTCTACCTTCATAACCTTCTCCAACCACTGCTTCTGAAGTAGTACTCTGACTTCCTTCTTTCGCAACTCCATTTTCAAGATCATAGTAGAAGACGTCTTTGTCAAGTGCTTCAAGGTTTGTGAGATTGATCTCCCACTCGCTTCATTCTTCCTCGCTTTTGCAATGAAGTTAATCAACTTCCCTTCCTTCGTTGTTTGAGTCATAATCCCAAGTCTTCTCTGCTCCACATCCTCATGTTTCACATTTGGATCATTGGGATACAAATTTATAGAATTCATCATTGGTCTATACCCCTATTGTGGCCACCAACAAACCCCCTTTTATTTAGTGTTATGACTAATACTAAATAAGTGGGGACCCTTAGCTAAAAATTCAAAAAAATCAATTAGTGATTGGATTTCCTTTTCAATAAAACTTACCATCATAAACTTAAGAAAAGACCTTTGCGAAATCTAAAAAACTTAAGTTTTGTGATGAGGTAAGACAAAATCACTCCTTAAAGGATATCACATCACAGAAAACATAATAGCATGCCTACTTACAAGCTAAACTATAAAATCACGATAGTGCGATGTGAAATTGCATAAGGATAAACATATATCGCATCGCAAGTCTTAGAAGCACACTTATAATAAAAAACCATAGAAAACGCCGATATACGATAGCGCATATTGCAAAATCACACCACGCAAGAAACTGCTTAACACAAAACATACATATATTATGATTCTGTGATATTGCTATTATGCGATATTGTGACCCTGCGATGTTGTGATTATGTGATATTGCGACCATGTGATACCTCAAAATTGCGATAATGCGACAAAACGATCTTACGATAGGACAATAGAAAGATCTTGTGATACAACAATCTGCGATATTGCAAAGCAAATCTCAAAATCGTCCCATCGTAAATTTTTCTGGTTCATTATTCAAGAAAAGTGTTTCCATTAAACGAGACTGGTTATGTGCTTTAATGCTCATTAATGAAGTAGTTGCTAGTTGTTAATCAAATATAGTTTTAAGTTTATCGAAGAGCCAGTTCATGTAAGGTGGCATAATTTTACATGTATTCGAAATTCAAAGCATTCCAGTTGTTATTTATTATCATTACTCTTACCTCACTTGTAAACTGCAAGAACGAAGGAAAAAAGGTTATACAAAGCAGTGTACAGGAAACTACGGTGAAGATAGCCGAGGCTCTGATGTCTCAAGATAAAGAAATGGCACCCTTATACACAGACACCACATGCAACAAAAACGTGGGTATTTTCTCCTGGGAAGGCATATATAATCTACTTGAGGAAATAAATCATAAGGTAACAGGATTTATAGTTACTGCAGAATCATCAGATTTTTCTAAAACCTCAGTTGCAGATTTAGATTGTTCAGTTCTCCACCGAGTAGCAGCAAGACCCAATCCACCAAAAGAAAGCACACAAGAGGCAGAAAACGCATCAAGGAAACCCAGATCGAGAAATAGAGCCAGTTTCTGATGCGCGATTAGCGCTTAGTACTAATCGCGCATCGGCAGGAAAAATTTCTTGAAGAGCCATAGCAGCTATATTTAGACTGAAGACAAAGGGCTCAAGAAAAGGCAGATTAACTAAGTTAAATTCAGTTTTTTACTGGGTGTACTCAGTAGAACTATATAGCAGGTGCATGACTCTCAAACAAGCATCATAAATTCTACCGAAAAGATGGTGCCAGCTCTAGTAGTTTTTGTTTTCAAAGGAAAACTAGAGGCCAAAGTCGGCCAACCAACTTTGCTCAAGCAAATGCTAAATGCTTGCGATATAAAGGAGAAAATACAGGAACAATTAGCTTCAGATTTAATTTTAGAAATAGTTTTATTTTATTTTTCCTAGAAAAAGGACGGTCATTTAAACGGTATCCTAAATTTTCGTGAATAGGTTAGTTTTAGACGTAGTTAGTAATATTTAAACCCTTCTCATGCATTTAGAGAAAGGTCCAGAAATTGATCAAAAACTTGTGCTCAGAACATGCACTTTTGCACCCTCCGAGGAGGTTTTGGTGAATGAATGGAACAAGATTTATTGATTTTTGCATCTGATATCTACTACTGATGTTGCACTTCTGTACTCTTAGTTAATGTTGGATTGAGAAGAGATAAATCACTATTGCTTGAAGCTCATGAGTAGAACTAGTTATAAATGGTACTTCTATCTCTTAATTGTTTCTATCCCCTGCGTTAGAGTGATATTTAAGCTTTGTTGTTTATATGTTAATGCTTGAATGCATAAGTTATCATTTGGAACTTTTGTATGGTGATAGCTATTTATTTAAGCTTGATATATGAACAACTTATTATGCGATATGTTTTTCACAACTGTTTCATTTAACTTTTTATGCGAAGTAGTTCATCTATATTGAATTCTTTTCTTATAACAGTTGAATGATCTTTATTACCAATTGCTATTTGAAATCATTTTAGATCATATAACAGAAGAATCATACACCAGGTTAGTATACATTTAGATGTTGTTGCTTTTTTATAATACAATTACATGTCATTAGATTAGAATTTGAAGTAGATCATCTAAATTAGAATCTTTTAAAACCAGGAACATCAATCAATCTTTCACACATACAAAAATTGGGAAACTGGTCCCATTATCCCCAGTCGGACCCACTATACCAAACGGAAAAGGAGCTGCCAACCAAGGTCCAGAACGGGTGGGTATCCCCCTTGTTGTAGAGCCAATTTTCGGGGCTTCAACATATTTGGCGCTAGAAGGAGGGCCTGTAACTATGAACGGAAAGCAAGTCCAAATCAAAATACCATTCTGAGATTAAATCATCCTCACCATCTCCCTCGACTTCTCCACTTCATTTAGAATCTTTAAATCCTCATTCAAAAGTCGTAGGATCAACAACCGCTGCTATAAACCCTGACATTTCAGAATAATCTATTTTTGAACCTCCTGAAGTTGAATCTTTGATTTACAAACTTCAATGATTTTCTATATCTCCTCAAAGGTCTGATAAATCTCAAGGCAGCGTGACTTCACAATATAAACCTGCTCATCCCTTAAACAGATTAAAAAGCGAAAAGTTTGGTGTTCAAACAATTGAATTACCCCTACCCACAAGGAAGAGAGCAAGGAAATCACCTAAAGGGTCCAATAGCGAGACTCTTTCACCATCATCATCCATCTCAACATATTCACCGCGAGGTCAACCATCCACTCCATCACTTCATACCATTGTCCACTAGCCTACTGGTACTTCTACATCTCCTTCCCAAACATCTCGAATCGTAATACCCTCAGTTCCTCAACCTCAAGGATCATCTTCCGTACTTCCTTCCATTAGTAGATCAGTGATGGATCAATCTCCATGGAATAACCTAGGGGAAGTCTTAATGCCTGCACCCTTGAGTCAATTACCAGTCCATCCTAAAAAATGGTTGCCTAAATTCAATCCTGAAGAAGGCATGCTAGCAGAAGAGAATATCAATAAGTTTATTTTATCCATAAATCTTAATGGAGTTACTAATGAAGATGTTGTCATTCAACTTTTTCCTTATACCATTCAAGGAACAGCCGGATCATGGTATTTTTCATTACCATCTGGATCTATCACTAGTTGGGACATCTTCAAGGAGCAATTCATCATTAAGTTTGGTGATGATAGGTCTACTGTGACGTTGATTAGTGACCTGTCAAACCTCAGGGCCCAATCAAAAGGACCTATCAAAGACTTCAATTCTCATTTCAATATACTATTAAACAAAATTCCTACCACTTCCAAGCCCAGCGAAGAAGTGCGAAGTGAATGGTATATTACTGCTTTACCATTAAATATAGAAATCTTCGTGGATAGGGATAATAAGACAACTTTGGCTGAAAACATGAAAGAAGTGATAGCTGTAGAGAAACGGATTATAGCCCTTGAAAATAACACCGCGATAGAAGAACAGAAGTCTAAGAAGGTAACATTCAAAGAAGATCCCAAGAAAAAGCAATCAAAACATCCTTTTGATTTATAAGGATTACAAAATGTTTTGAAGACCATGTCTAATGAGATGGTCGACATTAAGAAACAAGTGGCAGAAACTTCTTCAAAGAAGCTATGCAGAGCTTTTAAAAGAATCCCTCGAATGATTCAAAGTCCCCCAATGCTATTACAAACATTGAATCTAAAGAAGAAGAAGAGGAGATCACTACTCAAGAGAAAACTGATGAAGAAGAAGTTGTAGAGTTACAAGGAATGTTGGATTTCATCCTCTCATAGGAAGAGGATCAAGAAGTAGTCCCAGTTAGTAGACGAAACAGAAATAAGCTTGATCCCCCCCAAACTACCCTAAGCCAAAGAGCACAAGATCGGCAACGAAGGACAAAGCCGCACCCAAGAAGACAACATCTAAAGCTACTCAAACTAGCCTAATCCAAACAGATTCCTCTACTCCATCTAAAACATTGATCGTTTTGGATGAAATGGAGTACAATAATAGAAGATATGAAGAAGACTTGAACCAACATCACTCTTTACGAATAGAGCACCTTTGCCTGCCGCTGTGATTTCTCAGGCTTCTCATGAAATGGGAAGACCTCTGACTAATGAAATTAATAAGATTGATCCAAATGACATCACATTGATTGGAGGAAGATCGAGATCTCATACTCCCCCCTTTCTTCTTACCTATGAAATTTTTAATAAAAATGTGTATAATTGTTTAGCGGATTCTGGAGCTTCATCGAATATTTTACCAAAATAAATATGTACAAAATTGAACATTCAATCACAGAAGCTTGTTGTGTGCATAGTCCAGTTAGATTGATCCCAGGTCGAAGTGATTGGAGAATTAAATCAAGTTACCATAAGGCTGTCATCCAACCCAAAGGTATGTCAAGTTATCAACATTTTAGTTGCTGATATTCCAAAATTTTATGTCTTAATTCTTAGCAGAGATTGTTTAGAAAAGCTTCATGGATATTTCGCAACTGATTGGTCACACATGTGGCTCCCGTACAATGGTAAACCCAATCAAATAAAAGCTGAGCGAGAAAGACATCAGAAATACATAGTAACAGAGCTAGAGGGAGAAAATAAACCAGTAGCATATAACAATAGCGTTATTGGCAATTACTCAGTAAATTCTTTCCTATGGAATTTCAATGCTCATACGTCACCTTATTTAAAAAATTCTATTTTGTCCCAAGTCGAAAACTTTTCTGAAACAGATAGTTCTAGATGTATCAATTTTTTAGGTAAACCTGTAAATAACTCTTCGTTTTGAAAATTATTTTTTGATGGTTCTAAATCTAATGAAGGAGCAGGAGGAGGATGCGTGCTAGTTAGTCCAGAAGGAGATAAAACTATGTTAACTTGCAAGCTCGAATTTGATTGCACCAACAATACCACTGAGTATGAAGCTTTAGTCCAAGGGTTGTACAAAGCAATCAAATTAAATGTCAAATACCTTCAAGTTTTCAGAGATTTAGAAATTGTAGTCAGACGGGTACGTAATACTATACATTGTTTATCAGGTCATTTAAAACATTATCAATCTCTAGTTCAAGGTCTGACTGAACACTTTATAGCATTTAATATTTCATCAATTCCGAGAATCCAAAATGCAAGTGCAAACCTCCTAGCTAACGTAGCTTCCAAACTTATTTATCCCTTTAGAAGATTTCTGTCCGAATAGATTTTCAATAGAATTAATATTTCGACCTTCTATTCCTGACAACATCACAAATTGGAGAATTTTTAACGACGATCCTGACATCGTGACTTTTCTCACATCTAAAGGATCCTATACTAATCAAATAATTGACGAAGACCAACATGATCGACAATTGCAACAGGATAGCACTAATAATGCTATACCTAAGTCGGTAGTCAAATTAGAAGACCTTTATGATTTGAAAGATCAGTTTAAAATATCTACTAATTCAAAACTCCAAAGTTTAACTTTGAACTAACAATTAGTAAATCTAGGAATTGATGCCAAATCACAAAACGTCAATATAGGCCTTGGCCTAAGTCCGGAAGAAAAGTTAGCATATATCCGTCTTTTGAGACAATACAGAAATATTTTTTCTTGGAACTATGATAAACTTAAAACATACGACACTTCTATCATCCAACATCCTATTCCAATGATGGAAAATGCAAAACCAATCCAACAGAAGTTGAGAAAAATCCATCCCAATTTAGAAAATCGGATTAAATCCGAACTCAACAAGTTATTAAAGCCAAAATAATCTTTCCCGTTCGACATTCCAAATGGGTCTCCAACATGGTCCATCTCAGAGATTTAAAACAAATCTTCCAACATTGTCTTAGGTATGGAATTTCACTCAACCCTAAAAAGTCCTTTTTCGCACTAAGTGAAGGAAAACTTCTAGGATTCATAGTGTCAAAAACTAGAATTCACATTGACCCTGACAGAATCAAAGATATTTTCGAAATTTCC
The DNA here is from genome assembly GCA_000404065.3 of Pinus taeda. Taxonomy (NCBI): domain Eukaryota; kingdom Viridiplantae; phylum Streptophyta; class Pinopsida; order Pinales; family Pinaceae; genus Pinus; species Pinus taeda. The sequence continues at coordinate 73,149 of APFE031040762.1, forward strand.
CTACCTCACAAGAAAAAAGCCATGCAATCTTTCCTTGGCCAGATCAACTTTGTAAAGAGATCCGTGCCAAATTTTTCAAGAATTGTGTCTCCTTTACAAACTATGAGAAAAAAGAACTCAAACTTCAAGTGGGGCCAAGATGAATATGCGGCATTCAATCTAATCAAACAAGCAATTGTGAATGCTCCATCTTTAGCGACTCCAAAATTTTCAGAGCATTTTATTTTATATACATTTGCCTCTGACAGATCATACACAGCGATTCTTACCAAAGAGAATGAAGATAAAGCAGAAACCCCAATTGCATTTTTTAGTTCAAACTTACAGGGGGTTGAACTAAGTTATTCAGATGTGGAGAAACAGGCTTATGCTATTTTCAAAGCAATCAAATATTTTAGACCCTTCATACTCAAAACTCATACAAAAACCATTGTACCATTTTCAGCAGTAAGAAATCTTTTAGTACAAAAAGAGGTGGTTGAGAAAAGAGCCAATTGGGTCACTGCATTACAGGAATATGATGTAGAAATCAAACCATCAAGTATTGTAAAGGTCAAGGCTTTTGCAAAATGATGGCCAGAGCATCGCTGATATCTGAAATTCCATCTGCACACATACAAGTGTACGAGGTAAGCCTAAACGATAATGAGTCATTATATGCCAATATCATTTATTATCTGAAGAATGGGTATACCCTTTCACACCTCTATCATACTAAGAAAAGAACTCTAAGAATGAAAGACAAACAATATCAACTCTTGAATGATGTTTGTTTTAGGATAAATTATGATTATGTTCTACTTAGATGTCTTGAAGAATCTGAAGCTAAAAAGGTTTTGCAGGAACTCCATGATGGGACAGCAGGCGGACACTATGTTGGAGATGCTACTGCACATAAAATCTTACGCGCATGCTATTACTGGCCCACATTATTCAAAGACTCGCACAACTACGTAAGGAAATGTCAAGTCTGCCAAACAGCTGCTGGAAGACAAAAGAAACCATCTTTACCACTACAGCCGGTCAAAATTGAGTGTCCTTTCAATAAGTGGGGATTGGACATAATAGGTGCGATCGTTCCTCACTCTTCTAAGCAGCATAGATACATCCTTACAGCAACAGATTACTTTACTAAATGGGTAGAAGCAATTCCACTCAAGATGACTAATGTTGAACATATCATTGAATTTATAGATCAATTCATAATCACCAGGTTTGGATTTCCTTCCGTTTTAATGCTTGATAACGCATCATACTTTTCTAGAAATGCAATGACCGAATTTGCACTTAAAAGAGGTTTTAAACTTAAATATTCCGCTAATTATTATCCACAAGGGAATGGGTTAGCTGAATCTACCAATAAAAACCTAATTAGGATTATCAAACGAACATTTGACCAAAATCATAAAGAATGGCCTAAATCTTTAATATATGCTTTATGGGCAGATCGAATAACACAAAAAACTTCAATTGGCACTTCTCCATTCAATTTAGTTTATGGAAAAGAAGCGGTTCTCCCAATTCATTTATCAATTCCCTCTCTGTCTTTAGCTCAATATATTGATGAAGTACCAACTTCCTCCTTACAACTAAGGCAAATGGAAATAATCAAGTTAGAAGAACAAAGAGAGTAGGCCAAAAGAACTCACGCTCATCATCAAGAATTAGTAAAATCCTCTTTTGATTCAAATATAATGATTGGAAAAGATTTTCAGGTGGGAGATCTAGTTTTAAAATGGGACAAGGATCATGAAGAAAAAGGAAAACATACTAAATTTCAACAAATTTGGCTTGGTCCTTTTCAGATTGTAGAAATCATAGGTCTGTCCACTTTTATGTTGCAGGATTTAACAGGGAAAAGAGATTCCTTACCTATTAATGGCCAAATCCTTAAGAAATATTTTCCTTAGAAGATTATTCTCCTATTTTGTAAACTAGTTTTTTAATTTTTATTTATTTATTTTTAATAAAACCAGTTGTGAATGGTTACATTAGGAATTTACCAAAAATATACCAATTATCTTTCAGATTTTGATTTTTTGCTTGTATAAATAGTAAATCTTTTGGAAAATTGATCTTTATTATTGGAAGATATAGTTAAAGACTCTAGCTTAGATATGACACTAGTTTCAACTTCATAAAATTTGATAAAAACAACCTTTAGTTAGAAATTGTTTTATATCAGTGCAATGAAAGGTATAAATAACAAAATAAAGATTATCTGTAGAACATCTCCTTCCAAAAACTCTACTATTGTCGTTCAGAGCTATCTTAAGGAAACAATGACTTCCTCCCTACTAAGGAAATCACAAATTTCAAAGGAATAATTCAAGGATACACTTTATCTTAAAGAGTAAGAGGTCTCATCACGAGCCAGCTTATCATAATCACAAATATTATAACTTGCTGACTTTGCCAAAACTGCATACCACAATAGGGAAATGACTTAAGATTGTCCCAGTCAAAAGGCAAGAGGTCTCATCACGAGCCAGCTTGTTCAGTAAGTTATAAATCAAGTGAATGTCTGTGTCATAAATTGGCCATCAAACCAAGACATTGTTCTTTAAGAATAAAAGAAAATAAAATGCAATAAGTGTTGATGTGGATTCTTCTTTGATAATTGTACGTTTCTTTACGTAGGATTCAGGATCATTGCTGGGCAACAGGTAACCCTGTCGAGGCTATGAACGCCTGCTGGCAGCAGAGGCTCTACCTACGACAAATGAGCATATTTAAAACTGATTTACAGAGAAGCCTTTGTTTTATCTTTATAAAACCAATTAATGACTGATGTAAATACAAGAACTCGCTTGAGGAAGCAAATAATCAGAATTGGAAATAGTTGAAACAAAATATCATTGACAGGTTAAAGCATAATGCACTTTATCTTTCTATAATAAAGTTTAATTTTCTAGAAAATTTTCTATTTTGGAAGTATAGAAAATTCAAAAGAACGACAGAGATAACTCGTTCTTCGATGTGAATCGCCAATTGTTATGGCCACCAACAACCCTCCTTTTTATTTAGTGTTATGATTAATACTAAATAAGAGGGGACCCTTAGCTAAAAATTCAAAAAAATCAATTAATGATTGTATTTCCTTTTCAATAAAACTTACCATCATAAACTTAAGAAAAGACCTTTGCGAAATCTAAAAAACTTAAGTTTTGTGATGAGGGAATACAAAATCACTCCTTAAAGGATATCGCATCGTAGAAAAGATAACAGCATGCCTACTTACAAGCTAAACTCTAAAATCGTGATAATGCGATGCAAAATTGCATAAGGATAAAGATATATCGCATCGCAAGTCTTAGAAGCACACTTATAATAAAAACCACAGAAAACGCCGATATGCGATAGCGTATATCGCAAAATCGCACCTTGCAAGAAACTTCTTAACAAAAAACATGCATATATTATGATTTTGCGATATTGCGATTATGCGATATTGCGACCCTGCGATGTTGCGATTATGCAATATTGCGACCTTGCGATACTGCGAAATTGCGATAATGCGACAAAACGATCTTACGATAGGAAAACAGAAAGATCTTGCAATATTGCAATTATGCGATGCAACGATCTGCGATATTGCAAAGCAAATCGCAAAATCGTTGCATCACAAATTTTTCTGGTTCATTATTCAAGAAAAAGTGTTTCCATTAAACGAGACTGGTTATGTGCTTTAATGCTCATTAATGAAGTAGTTGCTAGTTGTTAATGAAATATAATTTTGAGCTTATCAAAGAGCCAGTTCACATAAGGTGGCATCTTTTTACATGTCTTTGGTAGTCAAAGCATTCCCGTCATTATTTATTATCATTACTCTCACCTCACTTGTAAACTGCAGGAACGAAGGACAAAAGGTTATACAAAGAAGTGTACAGGAAACTACGGTGAAGTTACGCGAGGCTTTGATGTCTGAAGATAAAGAAATGGAACCCTTATACACAGACACCGCATGCAATAGAAACGTGGGTATTTTCACCTAGGAAGGCATACTTAATCTACTTGAGGAATTAAATCCTAAGGTAATAGGATTTATAGTTACTGCAAACTCATCAGAGTTTTATAAAACCTCAGTTGCAGATTTAGCTTGTTCAGTTTTGCGCCGAGTAGCAGAAAGACCCAATTCACCAAAAGAAAGCAGGCAAGAGGCAGAAAATGCATCAAGGAACCCCAGATCGAGAAACAAAGGCAGTTTCCGATGCGCGATTAGCCCTTAGCGCTAATCACGCATCACCAGGAAAAATTTCTTGAAGAGCCATAGAAGCTATAATCAGACTGAAGGCAGAGGGCTTAAGAAAAGGCAGATTAACTAAGTTAAATCAAGTTTTTTACTGGGTTTGCTCAGTAGAGCCACATAGCAGGTGCATGACTCTCAAACAAGCATCATAAATTCTGGCGAAAAGATGGTGCCAGCTCTAGCAATTTCCGTTTTCATAGGACAACTAAAGGCCAAAGTCCGCCAACCAATTTTGCTCAAGAAAATGATAAATGCTTGCGATATAAAGGAGAAAATATAGAAATAGTTAGCTTTAGATTCAATTTTAGAAATAGTTTTATTTTATTTTGCCTAGAAAAAGGACGGTCATTTAAACCATATCCTAAATTTTTGTAAATAAGTTATTTTTAGACATAGTTAGTAGTATTTAAACCCTTCTCATGCATTTAGAGAAAGGTCCAGAAATTTATCAAAAAATTGTCCTCAGAACATGCACTTTTGCGCCCTCCGAGGAGGTTTTGGTGAATGAATGGAACATGATTTATTGATTTTTGCATCTGATATTTGCTACTGATGTTGAACTTTTGTACTCTTAGTTGATGTTGGATTGAGAAGAGATAAATCGCTATCGCTTGAAGCTCATGAGTAGAACTAGTTATAAATGGTACCTCTATCTCTTAAATGTTTTTATCTCCTGTGTTAGAGTGATATTTAAGCTTAGTTGTTTATATGTTAATTCCCTCTATCTCTTAAATGTTTTTATCTCCTGTGTTAGAGTGATATTTAAGCTTAGTTGTTTACATGTTAATTCTTGAATGCATGAGTTATCATTTGGCACTTTTTACGGTGATAGCTATTTATTTATGCTTGATATATGAATAACTTATTATGAGATATGTTTTTGACAACTATTTCGTTTAACTTTTTATGCGAAGTAGTTCATCTATATTGAATTCTTTTCTTATAGCAGTTGAATGATCTTTATTACCAATTGTTATTTGAAATCATTTTATATCGCATAATAGAAGAATCATACCCTCGGTTAGTATAGATTTAGATGTTGTCGCTTTTTTAGAATACAATTACATGTCATTAGATTAGAATTAGAAGTAGATCATCTCAATTAGAATATTTTAAAGACGAGAACATCAATCAATCTTACACACACACACAAATTGGGAAACTGGTCCCATTATCCCCAGTCGGACCCACTATACCAAACGGAAAAGGAGCTACCAACGAAGGTCCGGACCGGGTGGGTATCCCCCTTGTTGTAGACCTGATTTTCGGGGCTTCAACAACCCCAAGAAACTCCTTCTATTTATCGGAACCAACATAGTTCTTCCCTCAACTGTGATCAAGAGAATGTCCCGCTCCACCATTGGTATTGCTTGTGCAAGTCTCATGAAATCTTGCCCCAACACCATAAAATGATCATCCAAGTCCATGATACTCAAGTCCAACTTTCCAAACCACGATCCCACTCTCACCTGAGTGTTTTCCATTACACCAATAACAACTTTCATGGTAGAGTTGATTTCTTTGAAAGCACTCCATTCCCTCTCCATCTTTTCTTTATTCCCAAAAGACTTTGCTGCTTTCCTGCTCAAGAAGCTATCAATAGCTCCCGTATCCACCAAAGCTGCAAATCTCTTACCTTTCATGGTCACTTGCACAAAACTCAGCTTCAAGGCATCACCTCCTTCTGTCAACTTTATCTTGTGTCTCACATCAATTGCCTTATTCAAGAATTCAGCCTCAGAAGTGTCAATTGGCTTGTGCTCCAACTTGATATTCCTCCTAAGGTACTTCACTTTGTTGCTTGGCTCTTCTAAGCAACTTGATCTTGGTTTAGCTTGACTTCCATCAAGCTTTTCCTCCATTGCATTTTGCTCAAGTGCACCAAGCAAGTGTCCATTGACTACTTCCATAGAACTAAGCTTCCAAACATGATCTAGATTGTCTTGATAGTGAGTTCCCAGCCTGTCAATGTAGTCGAGCTCTTCCTGCTCAATTACAACAACCTTCTTACGTAGAAGCTTCTTCTTTATCTCCTCAATTTGCTTGACTTCGGCTTCCACCATGGCACTTTTCTTCCATAACTGGGCTCTTTCATCTAAGAGCTCTTGAAGACCAAGACCATTTTGTCAGATCTCCTCATCAAGTTCCTTGAGTTCACCATTTATCATACTTCTGCATTAGCTTTTCAGTTCTTCAAGTTCCTTCCTTAGTTCTGAATAGTTCATGCAAAAAAAAATATTCAATCTAATTAATTTGGGCAATGGGGCTGTAATTTTAATAATCCAGTATGTGGATTGACTTATAAGCTATAGAAACATAAGTGTTTAATATGAGTATGAGGTAGATCTCATGTAAACGTGTAAATGAAAACTAAATGTAAACGTAAATGTAATGTAAAAATAAACATTGAACATGTAATGTTTAATATTTAACATTTTTAATTTAATGTATATTTCATTTAAAAATCATCTAATTATTATTATATAAATTTAAAATATAAAGAGTTTTATGAACATTTAGAAAATAGATATATTAAATAAAATCAAAATTTAATAAACACGAAGTATGGTAAATAATAAAAATATAAATAAACTAGAATTATGGTAAATAAATAAAACGCATTTTTATCTTTACTCCATAAACTTTTTTGTTAAATTTATTTTTAATATTTTAATAATAATGTTGGAAAATTTTAATATTAATAATATTAATGTTTTCAATATAAATAACTATTAATATAATATGAATCTTAATAATTATATTTAATTATGTTGATTGATTTAATTTATACAAAATTAATTTGGTATATATATAATGAAAAATGAAATTCTTTATTATTAAAAATATTTACTAATGTAACTATACTAGTTACCAAAATATTGATATTCACTATTTATTAATTATTAATTATTAACTATATTTATTAATGTAGTTATACTAGTGACCAAAAATAGTGATGGCTACAATCTATTAATGATTAGTTCTCCTTCACTAAAATATTTTGGTCAAATGTTATTACTGTTATCACCAAATAAGTAGCAAATAATGAAAAGAGATTTCGGAGTACGAAGTTATGTTTGTAGAACATGCACTCCTTGTGTCACGCCCCTACACCTGTGGTAGTCTTTCAACCGCATATAGTGAGGTGTGGCACTATCAACCGTTTTTTTTTCACCAATACTTACGATTGTAGACTACACCTAACATACCATACCTAGTTTCTGTTTTGCAACCAGGTTATTATTAATGTTCCTTTATACCAATGAATACCCATACCCATTCATTATCAACAACATTATACAAGAGAAATGCACCATAGTATAAAGGGAGGGGCAACTCCCTACAATATGAGTTTGCGCTAATCAGTATATATAATATTCTTTTACAAGTACAAGTTAAATCTTGGGAAACCTCAAATTTACACTTAGCCAATTTTCAAACTTTGGCAAACTCGGTTGCCCAGCTTGTCGGCACCTCCGCATGATCGCCGCATGACTCACCAACCCTTTGTTCACCTCATTGCATGATCGTGTTGTTTGCCCAACTTGGGCACGCCTCATCATAACGAAGTCACCACACACGGGTGCCTCTACATGAGTCACACCTCTGTTCACAATCTCAACACTTCATTGTTTCCACCATTTCATCATGCACGACGCGCCCTACCCAAGTCACCTATCCTCACGATTCTTCGTTTCAGCAAGCATGGCACGCCCTCACTCAGCCACCCATCTGCACGTCCACCCATTCACCCAACTCGTTCACCTGAGTCGCCACGTGACCTCACCCGGGTCGCCACACAACTCCACCCAGTTCGCCCAAATGACCTCACTCGGGTCACCACACGACTTCACCCAGGTCGCTTGAACAACCTCACCTGGGTCACCACACGACTTCACCCGGGTCACCCAAACGACCTCACCCGAGTTGTCCAAAAGACTTCACCCAGGTCACCTCACGACCTCACCTAGCTTGCCCAAACGACCTCACCTAGTTCGGTCGAACGACCTCGCCCGAGTTTTCTGCTCGACGACCTTGCCCGAGTTCTACCTGAATGACCTCACCCGAGTTCTGCCCAAATGACTTTCCTGAACGACTTTTCTGAATGACTTTCTTGAATGACTTTCTCAAACGACTTTCTTGAACGACTTTCTCGAACGACTTTCTTGAACGAGTTTTACACCTGAGTTCCACCCGTCGTGCGGGTCATCCACACACTGTAGAAATCCTTGTTCGAACCTGTGTTGACCAAATGATGGTTGTTTGCCTCCAAACGCCCTCCAATATATACAGGTGGGTGGCGGGTTGTGTCACCCGACCGACCCACACCAAATGCCCAGCCGACTCGTTCATAATGCGAACTCTCGCCCATGAGTTAGGTCGGCCCACCCAACTCATGGGACCACCCCCTCATCGCTCACCCAATGCCTTATAAACTCATCCAAGGTTTGTTTTGTTTCATATTTCGCACATCCTTCATACAGTGGAGTCGCCCTGCTCGTCGCACGGACCATAGGTCCTAACATCCTCCCCCACTGGAAGTCATTTTCGTCCTCGACAATATCTCATCCCAGCAATCATCTGTCACCAAGATCACCATACCAAGGTTTACACCCCATCGGTATGTCATACATTGGAAATCATCTCAATCCATGATCATCAACCACCCTGTCACAATCTCCACATGTTGCTCCCCATCGTGAAAGGCTTGAACTTCCATCTAAGCTATATGCTTCCTTCAACTTCTCATGTTGACCTCATCATGTGTCATCCTCATGTGAACTGCTACCATGATACTCCAACAAATGCTAACACATCTCTGCACACTACGCATCCCTATGTTTGAACTAGTTGGGTAGCTAATCCAACCATCACGTTCAAACCATGAGAGTGAACATCCTCATGCCATCATTAGTTATTTCTAAAAACATCCCATCACATCCTCAACTTGATCAAGAATCCATCTCCATATAAGTAAGCCATGCTCAGGTGCATGAAGTAGTTCTCATCCCATCAGCAACATGTTGTCCATGATGTCTCGTACTAATGGGCTACATGAAATCAACCACATCTACCCCAACATCATCATCCATCTGCAAAACATCCATCTCCTCAAAGTGAAGAGATCATCTCATCAACTCCAACTCTTGATGTGCCACATCCAGGTCCATGAAGCAACCTTCATCATATCTGCAATGTGTCATCCCTCAAGTCTGCTATAGAAATAGGTATACACATGTCTCATCTATCCATGTGCTGCCCATGATCATATATCAATCAGCTCTCATGTGTCAAAAGTGGTTAAGTCTTGGCTTAACCCATGCCCAAGTGTTGCCACGAAGTCATCATCATCGTTGTAACTCCATCACTCCAAACTATCTCATATCGATCCTCCACATCAAGTCACTCTTTCAAGCCATTCCCATATATGTACTTGAAAGTATGCATCCCATTCTGCATTAAAGCCTCTCACCTCAGCTCCTCAATGCATCCGATCCTCCAAGTCCACCATATATGAAGTCTCTAAAAGTCACAACCTCATGACATCATGAGCTCCAAGAGTCATCTCCAACCAACATCTCGACAAGCATACAAGTCTTGGCCCAAAGGTCTCTGCAAGATGCCTCAACTCTCCATGTAATAGGAATGCTCCATAGCCTGCTCACAACTCCATCCAAGTACATGGCCTTGTTGTACATAAGTGCACAACCTCCCCATTGGCTCATAAGTAAATCATCTCCATGTCACATCGACAAATCTACCTGCGCAACATCCCTTCCTTGGCACTTCTCATTGGATGCCCATAAGTGACACCTCTAAAAGTGCTCCTACATAATGTCCCTGCATAAGACTGTCATGCTCCATGTCTCCAACCTGATGTCCATGATTAAGTTGCCCATCTAGTCTAGCCATGTAGACTCATCACAACAATTGGTCATTCTCATCCAAGTCTGCAACCTTCGGTCTAGTGAACTCGGTCACCCAACCATATCATCATTATCACAAGTCCCTTCCATCATAGCTCCCCCACTAAAGGTTCCACCAAGATTATCTCTTGGTCTTGGCCATGAGAAGTCCACCCAAGTACCTCAAGTGTGCGCCCTCCTTAATCGGTCCATGAGTCATGCTAGGCACTTAGCCCATTCTCCATGTGGCTAAAGCATGACCCAATCTTCCGCAATGATCATGATGTTCCTCCCTTGCCATGGGCCTTTGCACCTTCTATCATAAGGTCAAAAACAACCACAATAAGTCCTGCAACATTCAACAATCCATGCTTCTCCATACAAGGTATCCTCATAGTCATCCATGGTAAGATCCTCCCTAGCATCGGCAAACTTATTTTTCCCTTCCCTGCATATGGTCCATCTACCAAATGCTCTAGTGAAACACAAGTATCAATACTTACTTCATCGTCACGAGGCTCCTCCATATGAGTATCCTCATCCATCCATGTCTGCAAAGTGCACGATCCTGATCCAACTTAAGCAATCTCAAGTTTATCCTCCATCATTGTCACATCTGCAATATCCTCAATCATCATGACTTCCTCTTCCTTGTTATCACAATCTACAACTTCATCCTACACCATTGACCAACCAAGTTGAAGAAGTTCGTCTTCAACATCCCTTTCCAAGACTTCAAGTTTCTCTTGAATCCGGGGATTCTCTTCTTTCATCTACTTCAACCTGTATAAGGTAAGCAAGAGCTTCCCTTCACATTCTTCTAAACCTTCCATCTTGTCGTTCAACTTGGCCCAAGCACTAAGCTTCACCTCTACTAAACCTGTTTCACCATTCACCTAAATCACCCTGATATTCCACCTACTACTTGCAAAACTTGAACTCCCTTCCAAGTCTTCGGTCTTCGTAGAATCAACTCCTTGATTCAGTTCACTAGCACCAGCTCACCGGCACTAGCTCTAATACCACATGTCATGATAGTGCAGTGGGATCAACACTTCATCGTCAACTTCGTCATCATCCTGCTCTAGTACCACCTATCACGCCCCTAATCCTGCAGTAGTCTTTCAACCGCTTATAGCAAGGTGCAGCTCTACCAACCGTTTTATTTTCACCAATATTTATGATTGTAGACTATGCCTAACATTCCATACTTAGTTTTTGTTTTGCAACCAAGTTATTATTAATGTTCATTTATACCAATAAATACCCATACGCATTGATTATCAACAGTATTATACAAGAGAAATGCACAAACTGTATAAAGGGAGGGGCAACTGCCTACAATATGAGTCTGCCCTAATCAGTATATATAATCTTCTTTTACAAGTACAAGTTAAATCTTGGGAAACCCCAAATTTACACTTAAACCAATTTTCAAACATCAGCAAACTCAGTTGCCCAGCTCATTGGCGTCTCTGCACGGTCGCCACATGACTCACCAACATTTCATTCACCTCGTCGCACGATCATGTTGTTTGCTCAATTTGGGCGCGCCTCGTCGTAACCAAGTTTCCACACACGGGCGCCCAGATGACCTCGCCCGAGTTTCCTGAACACACATATATAGCAACTACCCATTAATTTGTGGATCATCGTCGATCCGGCCATGATCGATGGTTGATCAAATCCGCATGCAATCGGAATTGAAATCATTCACTCATACATATGAAACAGAGAGACATTCTCTAAAGACATGCTATAAACACGCAACACATGTATGTTATATTATAAAATAATGTAGCGTAATTACATCTAAGGCATTTCAGCCTTAGCACAGAGCTTCTCTCGACTACATTGTAGTCACTCTATTCTCTCAATCTTCTGTCTATACCACTTTGCATCTCCTCCCTTCTAAACACGTAGGTTCATATACATACTTAAATATATAAGGAAGCATTGTTGGATTAAATCACGGAACGATCCAATCACATCCTTTAACAAAAAGCCCTTAAAACATTGATAATGCATGCATATGTGGTAGGATATATCTATCTAAAGAACCACTGGATCGAATCACCGGGAAGGATCTGATCATATCCCTTCTTTGATTTACTCAAAAAACTCGTATACATGGTATATTACATTTTTAGATAAGTCTTGGAGAGACTCATCGCTTTCATCTTTTTCTCTCTTTAAATCCATTTTAAAGCAGATTTTCTCCTTGTTTTGCTTCCCTGGTCCAAGCTTGCTTTCCTTTTCATCTTTGGATTCCTCCGTTTGTCTAAGGGTGCTGGATGCTCCTGCATTACCCTTGTGTACCTCATTGACCTAACCCACCCCTATTTTTGTCCCTCTACTTCCCCCACCTTCTCATTTGGATTCACAAGTGCTTTCACTAGATATTCATAAAATTTCCTTGGAACCTATTGATTAAATGGTGCTTGACTTTTTGGAGTTACCAAAATTGGAAAAGGCATGGAAATATAAGGACCCATTCACCCTACTTAAATACCAAGTGAATATGTTACGTCGGACATATCTTAAACTATGCCAACTGGGGGTCAAATCATCTACTTCTAAATCTATCTCTAGCATGCTTGGAGTCTAATCCAAACTTATGAAAGAATTTGAAAAATCCCCATAGAGAAGAAAATAAAGAGGGGAGAAAAACAAATCTATAGAATCTAATCAGTTATTTTGTATATCCGTAAATTTAGGGTGTATTATATTTTCCACTACAAACTTAGCATCGAAGGTCATCTCATGGAACGTTCAACGGCTGAACTGTAAAGGAAAGAAAAGGATCCTAAAAAAAAAGTGTAAATTATAACACCCGAACATGATTATGATATGAGACACTAAATAATCAAGTGAAACTCTCTCTAAAATGGTCAGTAAATGGGGAAAAAACTTTTCTATGACAACTATAAATGCTGACAGACACTCCATAGGTCTAGCCATCATATTGAATTTCAAAGATATTTAGGTCACAAATATGGTTGCCACCTATTGCATTATAAAAATCAAATTTAGGCTACTTATATCTTTTTGAAACTTGTTTCCTCTCAAAATTATATGGTCAAGCCACTCTAAGAGAAAATACAAATTTTATTCAATCTATCACTATATTGCATCATTTTATTTCTCCCATTCCCTTTATTCTTTGTGGGTAATTTTAGCATTATATAATGAGAAAATGAAAAATGATGTGGAGTTGAAAGGTTTGATGTGGATTATATTCAATTCTAGGAATCGGTGTCTAATTTTCTCTTAATATATCTTGACATAATTCATTCAAATTTCACTTGGAAATATTCCAAGGGAGGAGACAAACAAGTTTCCTCTAAGTTGGACCAATTAATAATCTCATAATCCATCATGAATTGGGACATATTCATTGAGTCATCCAAACTTCCAAGCCAGTCTTGAGCATAAACATACAATCAAGACCATAGAGTAGGTCCTTCTACTCTGAAAAAATCTAGCTTCAACATACATGCTTTCAAGAAAACATAAAAAATGGTGGGAAGAAATGTAGGCTCTAACATGCATAAGATTCAATAAAAATTGAAGAACATTAAATGACAACTAAAAGGTTGGAATAAATATAAATTTGGTAATATCCTTGAGGAGAAGTATAATCCCGAGCAAAAAATGGAGGCCATGCAATACGAGGCCATTCTATGTGGTAGATAAAATGCCCTCATTTCTAATGAAGTTGTCACCCTTACTAAAGTAAAGGAGGATATGAAATATGAGAACTCTTATGGAAGTATAAATCTACAGTATGTTGGATTAAGTGGAATAAAATACAACTTTAATCAAAAAATCCATTCTCCAACATCATCGTTGTAACATAATAGTTTCCATTAAAAAAATTGTTGGTGACAAGCTGCATGATTTCAAAGAAATCACTCAAAAACTCATCCACTACTATTAATATATTGTAATGGAGCCCCATGGAAATTGAACCAAGGTTATTCAAAGAATTATAGAGCACATATATTACCTGGTTACTATTGAATAAACTAAAGCCTCACCATGAGAAATTATAGTTGAGAAAATTGAAGGGACTTTCAAAGCAATGTCAAACAATAAAGTTTGAGGACCTAATGGTTTCACCACATAATTCTTCTACTTTTTCATATTGTTAGTGAAGAGGTTTGACTAGCAGTGGAAGAATCTTGGAGATACAGATCCATTGTAAGATTTCTTAATGCTACCTTCACTTATGCCAAAGCACAGAAATGTGGAGGAATCAAGTAGTTATAGACCAATTTCTCTTTCCAATGTTATTTACAAGATCATAATGAAAATTATTTCCAATAGACTTATCCTTCTCCTCCCAAAAATGATACCTCTCGAGAAAATGGGATTTGTAGAAGAACACCAAATCCTCCATAGGAACATGGTAGCTCATCATACATATTTGTTCCACATCCTCCATGCCTTTGGATTCTCCCCTGAATCGATGAAGTGCATTCAAAATCTTAATTTTTGTCAATGACTACCCTTCAATCTAGTCCAAATCTTCTCCTGACATTTGGTAGGGTGATACGTTTTCACCATTTTCATTCATTTTCGTAGTCGAATGGTAGGAGATCCCTCAAAGCACTAGTGAACAAGAGATCACTCTAAGGCCTTGACCCATTTATATAAGATATGCCTCTAACTCACCAATACCTTGTTGCTCCACTACCTAATATTTCTCAAAAATGGAGTGGATATGAACACCTCATAACGAATATCCATAGCAATTTAGTAGGATAGGAATTTAGAACATTGAATACTACATGAAAAGTAATATTATTGTAAGTAGCTCTTCACGACTTTCCCACCTACTTATTCTCTGTACTTTTGGAACCATCATTGATCCTACAATAACTCAAAGTAATCCATTATGAATTTCTTTAAGGAGGCTCTAATTTCAAGCACAAGCGGGATTTGCAGCATGAGACAAGCTATGGAAACCAAAAATCAAAGGAGGAATTAGATTTCATGACACCACAAACATTGAAACTGTCTTAGAAGCCAAATTAGAGTGGAAATGGATTGAAGGTGGTGCTAATGTCTAGACAAGTATCTAGAATCATAAGTACACCCTTAAAATTTTGTGTGAAATATGTTATATCTAATAACCCCCTTAGCTGACTCATCCATTCAGTCCTTAGATAAAAGAGGCATGGGAAAAATCCAAAAACATTGTTTTTGGGAAGTTTAAGAACACAATTATACAATGTTTTGGGACAATTCTTAGCAATAGCTCCCAAAACATAGTAAAAAACAACAATTTATTAACATGATGGAATAAATGGTAACTCAAGGTTACAACAAAGTAGAAAAATATTGGTTCAATGATGCTCCATCATCCCAATGGTTCTAATAAGAGCCACTAGACTTTTAGAATCCCAAGCTAGAGGAAGAACAATGGTAGCAGTTCTAGAGCAACCTTCAACTAAGAAAGATCCACACATCTAATCAACGAGACAAATTTAGATGGAGATATATAATGAAATGTACCTTCACCATACAAGAATATTATCAATTGGCAAGAAGTTAGTACTCATTAATAATTGAAGAGGTATGGACAAAGATATAGAGGTAGCAATCATAAGCAAAGGTAGCATTTTTTCATTTGTTTCTATTTAAGAAAAAAACATTAACTTACGATAATATACTGAAGAGGAACTATGAAGTACCATATAGATTCTATCTATGTTTTAAACATTCTGATGATATGGAAAGTGTCTTCAATAATTACTCTTATGGTCTCGGGCTATGAGACCTTCTTGATTAAAATCTACCTTGCACTGACTGAGATCCCCTCAATATCCCTAACACCATATATATTTAACATAAAGAAGTATTTTCCAGCCCAATCCTTTACCACATATGGACACTTTCTGGTAGCTTCATTTTCTAAGAAATATGGAAAGAGAGAAATAAAAGAACATTTAAAAGCTCCTCCATACATGAGGATTCTCTCTAGAACTATATTTTGACTAATATTAAAGAATCCATCCTTGCTTTCTTTCAGTCCCCTGCTAACTAGAAAGCTCATGGATATAAGGCACAATTATCACTCCCACTCTCATGCCCTTACTCCTTCCCGCCTTCCTTTTTTCTAGAGAGCCTATCATCTTGGTCCCATCCCCCTCATGGTTCCTTAAAACTCTAATTTGATGGAGCATGTAAAGGAAATCGAGGCCTATTTAATTTTGGTGGAATCATGGAGATCAAGAGGAAACCACTCACTATCGTTATTCAGTTTCTGTGTCTATAAGAAACAATAATGTAGTGTAGCTCACTCGCCTAGGAACTTGTTTGAAATTGCATAATATATTGGTTACAATAAACACTTTTTGTAAGGAAACTCTCAAATAATTATCAACATGATGAGTAAGATAAAAAATACTACTCGTGTACATAGAGTATCTAAAATTTGGAGACAAGAGGCTTTTATATATAAAGTTTCAACTCTCATGGGCCACATCTTAGTCACCATCCTCTCCCATTTTTGATGTATAGGTAACAAAGTGGTGGTTCTAAATGGAAACAATAGTTGTACAAATTCCATAGACACACTCTCCTCTCACTGAAATATTCTCATAGAAACCCCTCTCAAAGATGAATGTAGCTAGTTGATTAAAAATAATATTGATATCCCGGATGGGGTCCTTTTCTTGAAAAAGGAGGTGGGATGGCTTGCTAACATCCCTATTGACTAAGTGGCCGAGGGACATGACAACATGTACCCTCAAGGGAATTAATGTATTCTTAGATATTAACACCACGCTCAAGAAAATAATACACCCCATCTTCGAACAAAATACCATGCATCAAAGACACCTTATGAAGTAGTTTCTCTATTGGAATGCTCCCGTCCCTACATGCAAAATTGACTTATTTCACTTGCCCATAAACATGGCTCCTCTTTTGGTGTAAGCTCGTTTACTCTCGTACTCGCCAACTCACGTCATGGCTTGTATCTCCATCCTTTCTTTCAAGAACCTTACATAAAGAGTTTTGGTTGTCTCACCTCCATGAAGCTCACTCATGCCATATCACAATTAATTTCCATGTCTCTGGTAGCTAAAAGTTTCTTACAATATTCAACGATTTAGGTATTTCTTTGATACTTTCCATCCAACCCTCTAGTTGGAAAGCACAAGCTTGTTGCTGGGATTTTTAAGCTCATCTTCTTGGAATGCATACTAGAATGCTAGGTTGCAATCAAGATGTTGTAGTAAGGTCATCACCACCCCTTGTAGTAATCAGTTGCTCGTAACATTCCTTGGTTCGACATTATCAAGTTTTCATATATTTTTTCCCTTGATTTTCATCCATATGCTAAATATTGTTATCCATTCCTTGCACTTTGTGCTCTCTTAACCCCTCAATTTATATTCTCCATTTCACCTCCTTTCCCATTCTTCTGCTTTTCTTTGTACCTTTCCCTGTAGGGGTTCAACCTTTGCTACCACTTTACCTACCTAGCTAATATCCTTTTCTCTCATTCTTCTACACACCCTCTTTACTCCTGCATGCCTATCTAGTGACTTGTATTCTCCCCCTCCACTAATTTGCACTGCATTCTTGGTTATGTGTCCAACCCCATTTCTTGCATGGCTACCTTTCTTGATGTCAACATCCACATGTTCACATTCTCCTTTGTCCTTCTCAGTATCAGCACTTGTCCAGAATCATGCCTTGTAAGCATGTGGGTGTTTTTTGAGGGGTCACCTACTATCAGGAGTGTGCCTCTTGGGGACATAGACATGCACATCACAAGCTTTAGGAGTTTGCTTACGAGTTTTGGGACCTCACCTCAGAATCAATCTAGGAGGAACTTTGCCACTTCAAAAGTGAAGGGACCTTCAATAGAGGACAAATTTGTGACACTTAATTTTTGGTAGACCGGGTTGATGAGGTACCTAATGTTGGACACACCTTTCATAGGTTTAACCAATACACACCATTTATTTTTACTCGTATATGAAGTTCTTCATATGTTTAATAATGTTGGATGATAATGAGCACAAGTCTAACATCCTACACTCTTTGGGGCATATCCACAGGCATCCAAAAGACATTGGTATATGTATGAGCCACATTGAACACCATTTGGGCATTCCTCCACTAGCTAGGAACACCCACTCCCAACAAGAAGAACCAATATAGTTGGTTGGTACAAATTCTAACTTTTAGACTTGTTTGTTGTGTTTATAGTTATTTTCTTTATGAACCAAATAGTTCTATCTGTAGGCCAACTCTTTTGTATACACACTCCACTCATTTTGTAAAACACTACCTCAATTGCCTCTCAACAAAGAGTGCACTTTTAGCCATGATCTAACATATTTAGTGAAATATTCTCCTAACTTATCCATGTAAATATTGGGAAAAAAATCAATATTTACCCATATATAATAGTTAAATTAAAAACCAAATTCATATATATCTAAAATTTAAGTTGCAATTATTTTCATAATTTAATAAAATATATGAATGTATTATAAAATTTGAAATAAAAGAAACATTAATTATTATTATAATAAAAATTATTAAATTTTGTAAAGACCTGTACCGCTTAAATATATTGGCGAACATTAGTTTGGTGGGGTGCACATTTGCTTTTTGTACCAGAGCCTGTGGAAAGATTGGGATGGATGAATGATATGGATGCGCATGTCGGAACTTCTTTCTGAATTAGTGAATAAACATGCGTTGCGCATATCGTTCTTGTACTGGAATTGTGAGAGGTGAGGGAATATGATTCAATCTGGGACTGAAAGCGCGTTTGGATCTTTGGATGCTTTTGCAGTTCTATCACTGTGGGTTATTCCGTGTGCTTCTATTGTTTTCACGTATCCACTTGTTATGTCCTTGCGAATCAATTTTCATTGGCCACGTCGAAACCTAGGATTATACTTTCGCAAAATGAAGCGAATACGCTCCTTTAATAAAGATTATTCCATCTAGCTACTCATTTGAGTGAAAGAAACAAATTCCTCTGAGACCAGCAGTATAATGTTGAAAAAGCAACACGGAATGTTTATCGGAATTTCTCGATTACCCGCCTGCGAAGAAATCCACTAGCGTATAGGAAAAATGCAGATATTCAAATAAACTATCAAGGCTATGAGCATATCTGAAATCTACAAATTCTATTCTGTTACAAGGTCATGTATTGAAGCAATCCATCAATCCTCGTATTCGGGTAATCTGCACTTCTGAATCATGGTAGCTGAGGAGGGGCTAAGTGTTAAGGGGGCCTCCGTGCGCCCCTCAGTGGGAGTGATTGTCTTTAATACTCCCTTCGGAGTTGATCATGGAAAGCATTAAAAGAAAAGGCGCATAGGATTCCTGGAGATGTTCACGTACTCAGCGCTCTCGCCATCCAGGTTATGGACTTCCTTAACGGCCAGACTGAAGTAAAAAATAGCAGTAGAGTAATGTTATGCGTGTTGGTAGCCTATTTCATGTCTGGAATGACCAGAGGCGCTTGAAAAATTTCATGGGGCAAATTACCAAGCCTGTTATCGAGTAAATTGCTTCACATACCCGGTTGTTAACATACGTAGTTTTGTTGTAGTGGCGTTACATTTGTAGTTTCTGCGATAATATCGGTATTGGTGGAATTGCCTGGCGTAACTATAATGGTAGTATATTTACAAGAAATATTGATGCTCGCAACTTGTTGATGGCTGTAGACCCTTGTGGCCTCCCTCATTAAAAGATTTTGGTCAAAGCTTAGCATGCACGTTATCACCGAATCACCAGCAAATCATGAAAAGTGATTTCAGAGTACGAAGTTATAATTACAGCAAATGGAGTCCTTGCGGCTTGGAACTTGGTATGGTTTTAGTTGTAAGACTTGGGGTTACTGCGACCTGTGTGGCAGGTAATATGATAATAGAGTTCACAATGGTATAAAATAAATTTACTTTCACTTGTGGAAGACCATTTTCGTAATTTGGATCGAGTATTTAACATGTTTTGATGAAAGGAAGAATATGGGCATAACGTTCTCTCATCTAACTTGATTACTCACGTAAAATCTAAGAAATACGAAATACCAATTCTTTGACTTTTAGATGATTTAGGATATCGTTGTTTTGTTATTATTATTAATAACGATTAAAATGGTTGAATTTTTTTAATATAATTAGCTTCAATTTCAAGCTTCTAAATCATTTTTGTTTATACTAAGCTATTGTGGTATTACATAAAGATGGTTTTAAGACAATATTTGAGACAATTTTTGGGTAAATTGTTTAAAAAAAAACTTGTGTATTGTTTTAAATATTGGCATCTAAAAATTATTGACTTAAAGATTATTGTCTTAAAAAATAGTGTCTTAAAGATTATTGTTTTAATGATTATTGCTTTAAAAAGTATTGTCTTTATAAAAGTAATATATAACACAACCATTATTGTCAATTTCATTTTTCTCTCTCTAAAGACAAAAATACACTATTTTCTTTAGAGAGACAATCAGAATAGAGACAATATTTTCTAGAAATATATCTTTAGAGAGACAATTAGAATAGAGACAATATTTTCTACATTATATCATATAGACATGTTATGATCAATTAAAAAATTGATTCATCACCACCATCACAGCCGAAATGTCAATATTTCAATCCACTCCAAACTTATTTCATCAACTACATAGGTCTACACACACATGCATCTTATGATAGAAGAGAAAAAGGCTCTGCCAGGAATCTCAGACAACAAAAGTAGAAGGGAAAAATAAATGGAGAGCTGAAACGTCACTATATAAGTGGGGAAAGGGAAAATAAAAGTGATACAATGAATCTAGTTCTTCCTCAATGTGAATAAAACTATGAAATTACAAATACGTAATGTAGGAATAGTCTACTTGTCATCCAAAATCCAACTTAAGCTCTATCCACTATCCAACTTAAGCTCTATCCACTAATTCTTCCCAGAAATCTTTCCAACAACAAACAAAAGAAGGAATGTAAAAATAAGCCAAGTGTCAACAAACATATAGGTAAGGCAGGTCTACACTTCGCTATAGGCAGGTGTCGAATAGAATTGCGAGATTTTTCCCTTAAGTCTAGCAAGCTTGTTAGATCCTTTGGTGGCAGTGACTAGGTCGAGAGTACCCGGGGTGACCAGGCACTATGACCTTATCATAAACGTGTAGATTGAAATGGAGACCAAAAGGGATTTAGGAGTGCAACATACTACTTCGAGAGAGCCTCAGGTCACCACGCCATTATGAACCTAATCGTAAATAAGAAGACTGTAACTGATCAAGAATTGTCTCACAAAATGTTACATTTGTTGAACCTCCAGCTTTACCAACTCACGTCCAAACAGTAAATGGATATGGAAAAAAATTGAAATAACTATTTTGAGGATGTTCTAGTTTCAATTTTTCCTTAAATGGATATGGAAAAAAATTGAAATAACTATTTTGAGGATGTTCTAGTTTCAATTTTTCCTTAGAAACAATTTTCCTGAAACTATTGGAATAACAACATATGTAAACCAATCAAATTTTTCATATACAAAAGACTAAAAGAATATGAAGATGAAGTGTGGGTTTACAGAAAAACTGCTCCTTTCGTCAAACCCACTCTTAAGGGTTGTAACAAATCATTCTCAAGCAACCCATTGACAAGAAAAAATTCAATCAATCCACATATGCACTAATAAAACAAAAAAATAACACATAGAGAATGGAATGGGCAAAAGGTTTTAAAAGGAAATAAATAAAATAAAATAACCCCAAAAAGCAGTTTTCAAAGTGCATGAGAACTTACCGTCTCAAGCTCATCCTATATTTCCTACAGCTTTTCAATGGAGAGAACAAGCTCACCATCTATGTGCTCTTCCTCTTCCCCTTTTGATCTCTTGAACTTGTCCATCCTGCGGAGTCCTTTTGACCCAAAAGTCCTAAAAATCCAATAGAGTCAAAGGCACAGGCAGAGTGGCGGAGAGGGAATTGTACTAGCATTCATTATTACCTCCAAAAATATTACACCCTCCATCATGCCATCCTCAATCAAGAAAACTTTTCAAGCTTAAAATTTAGATCCTAGCATTCATTACTACCTCTAGAAATGTAGCACCCTCCATCTCAGTGAATAAAACTTCAAATGGAATATTATAATTAAAATACCAAACAAGTTGTTCAATATTTTTTACTTCCATCTACAAAAGAGCATTTGCCAATCTAGGAGATATGTTTCTTAACAATACCATTGGCAGCAGTGTGTGTGCTGAGCTCCCAGGTTGTAATGATCACACCTAATTTACCAAGAACAAAACGTAGAAAAGGGACTCAAAATAGATGTGCATCTACATCCTATTAAAGTAGCAACATCTACAGAAAATATAACTAATATCTCAATTATTTTCACATTTTATGAACTTCACCTGTAGAAGCTAGCAACTCCAAGACCGAAAAAGTTATTATAAAACTTCATGCTATAAAAAAATTGACCATCGCGCCATATAAGTTGTCCATTGATTTGAAGGCCTTAACCTACTAATGATGCAAGTAAAATAGGAAATGGAGCTCTGCACAAAGCATTAACCAAATATCAGAAGTTTCTTTAATCAGGTTGACACTTATGATAGTAAATACAATTCACATCTAACAACAATAAAGCCAATTTTTTTCTATTTTTTCTTTACAAAATGAAATGGAATTTGCTATCTCCACCTAGAGCCTACTGCCCAATAATCTCTAGGGACAAGTGCATTTCCTAAACCTATCAAATAACCAAGAAGATCTGGGACAGGAGCTTGAGGTGGAGTTGTTGGTATGGGTACTACTTTTGATTGAACATTGGGACCTTTGGCAAGTGAAACATTGATTTATGTCTCAATGGTTGATAATTCTTCATATGGAAGATAACAACTTACTTGCAAGTTTGGAGGTAACAAGCTACATTGGGAGGTAACAAGGTACAAGGTACATATGGAAAGACATATGGGAGGTAACCTGTACAAGCATAAAAATTCCTTAGAAGAATATATGTGTGCTCTGACTTCTCGGGAACATCAAGGAAAGACTTCATTTCAAAAATAAATTACTTAATGAGCTCTATACCTATTATTTACCACTTCAGATAGAAGTGGTGAGCTTGGAAACTTCCAAAAAAACATATTATTATTGGACATATTGGAAGAAAACTCCTTGAACTAAGCATAAAATATAATACTTATACTATAAAAACCTATACAAATTCAAACATCTCAAAATGAGATAGATGAACTTAAGCCTTTTCATTGGAATAACTTACCACTTCTCTAGTATCCATTTTAGAATTCAAACTAAATCCCAAAACTTAAAATAGTGGCCATTCATGAACATTTTTCCTTCTCATTCTCCAGCTCAAAATGGTGAGCCCTATGCTTGTGATCATAGGTCATAATAGAAATGGTATCCAACAATCCCAATGATGCCACTAGCTGCAAATCCTCTATGCTAAGTATTTATTGTAGCTTTTCTAGAGTATATAGAGCTTGTACAATGCATAAGCATGGATTTCTAATATCTAAAATATCTTTGTTAACTTTGAATAACGGATTGTCATCATTTGAGGTTTAAGAATCTTCTTGTCCATACACAGGGCCATGAATATCTTCTATAGAGTGAAAAGCTTCCTACATATTGTATGCCATCTATCAGAAGATATAGTATAAGGCAAAAAAATATTTAAAAAAAATAAAATTAAGTCACACATTGTACAGTAGGTTCATGAAATTTCATTCAACCCAAAGCTTCCTCTACAATAGTGTATTCTCCAATAATTAATTCCTACAAGATCAAACTATATCAACCTTGCCATCTATTCAAATATAATCCTATATCTAATTCAATGGATAACATTTTAGATTTCTATCCCCCATTCTATAATGATCCCTTCTTAAAGGTGTGGCAAAAATCTACTCAACTTGACATTATAACTATTTATATCATGGGAAATATGGGTAAACTCCCAACCAATGATAAATGGTTCCTAGAATATGATTTTGCTACACATTTGCCTCATCCCATTTCACAATGTCAACCAACAATCCAAATGATGCCATCAGCTCGAAATCCTTCTATGCTAAGTATTTATTGTATCTTTTCTGGACGATATAGAGCTTGTACCATGCATAAAAATGATACATATGACTCTATAATTTCAAAAATATCTCTGTTAACTTTGAATAGAAAATTGTTGTCATTTGAGGTCTAGGAATTTCCTTGACCATACACAAGGCCATGCATATCTTCTATAGAGTGAAAAGCTTCCTACATATCATATGCCATCTGTCATAAGAAATAGTATAAGACAAAAATATATTAAAAAAGAAAAATTAGCTCACAGATTCTACAGTCGGTTCATGAAATTTAATTCAACCCAAAGCTTGCTCTACAATGGGGTATTCTCCAATAATTAATTCCTACAATATCAAACCATATCAACCTTCCCATCTAGATTAATATAATCCTATATCTAATTCAATGGATAACATTTTAGATTTCTAGTCCCCATTCAATAATGATACCTTCTAAAAGGTGTGCCAAAAATATACTGAACATGACATTATAACTATTTACATCATGGGAAATATGGATAAACTCTCAACCAAAGATAAATGTGTTGTTCCTTTGTCCCATAACCATTTATTAGCATACCCTTTGTAGTTGAGAGAAGATCCTTTGGATTGTGGGATACAATATTTAGTTATTGCGAGGGAATCCAAAAATCACCATTGGACAATTGACTGTTAGATCTTTACAACATTTTTTCTCACTGACTTGATATTTCTCAGGGGAGTTTTCCTTCAAGGTATTTTGCCAAACACTTTTCCTTAAGGTAAAAGTGTGTATACCTTGTTGTATTTAACCTTGATCTTCCATATTATCAATACAACAAGATACAAATCTACCATTCGAATATGCAACAACTGTGAAATCAAACAACACAAATTGTTCACCTTTTGTGTTTTCATCGAAGTTGGCTAATGTTGCATTTTCTTCATTAGAATTTGTCCATACTACTCTATTTTCTTTTTCTACAATATAGCCTTCATCCACAATTCCCCTTAAATGAGATTTCTCCTCATTCATTTCTTTAACCTTATCCTTATTACACATCATGCTAAACAATCATAATTCTAGTACAGAGCAACCTCTGGATATTATTAGTGAATAACTATAGTTAATGGGTTGTCATGTAATGATTCCCAATACCAGTGGAACAACATATAATTTGAATCACTCAAGTAATGAATCTCAATTTAACAACATTATAATATAAATACATTCTACCATAAATACACATCAAGAATGCTCTGCCTTGTAGATTTCAGCACCCATCTATTCAATGGATTTATATGAATGAATTGAAATTTAAAATCCAATGATCTCCTACAGTTACGTATGGCCTTTTCTAGTACCTATGGCTTCGTAGACAACCAAGATCGAGCTCAAACTTGCAGCGGCAAAAGAAAATAATGCTCAAGGGAGAGGGAAATGACTCCAGTAAGTATAAATCCACCAAAGAATGCTTAAGAACACTCTAGGTAAAGAGAGAAAAATTCATAACAGTCATACAAAAACCAAATTAACAACTCCTTGAGGAAATGCAACAACTCCAGAACTATGGCAGATGATCTCTAACTCAGCAAGAAAGTGGATGATGAGTAACTTCGAGATCATGGATTTCATAGAGAATCAATCAACAGAGAGTTTCTAAATGATGCTAATAAATATTCAATGGATAATTATTTATTTTAGCCATGAGCATAAAGACGCAAAGCACATATACTATAACTAAGGGCTAATAATGATGATGACTCATACACCATAAGATTATTATATCTTAGCAACATATATTAGATGAGAGCCTAACACATTGCCTTCATTGTCAAAAGAGAGATGTCCATGTGCAAACTAACCTTCGCTCCATGTGAGACTATTGCAGCATAACTACTATGGGAAAATGAAGGAATTGGTCATGGTAGTTAAACAATGAATTCAGCTAGTTTCAGTGTTGTCGAGTTAGGTTTGTTCCATCTTGTCATAGGTAAAGATTGTAGGACATTTCAACGTTACAAAGGCAACAACCTAAGCACAAACACTCCTTGTTTAGTCAATTCAAATCTCATGAAGAATGATATCCAAGCATTTTAGGTGAATTTTTAGAAAGTATGAGAATATATTTCATGAAAATATTGATAAATAATCAACAAGTCTTTCAAACACTAGTTAACCATAAAATCAGAACCCTAGAAAATATAAAACTCCTAGAACCAACGGAAACATGACGCGTAATAGATAATTCAATCATGACCAAATATCCAAATTATAGCCTATACTTAAGTAGACATGTATATAGCTTGATGATAATATTCCTAGAGAGAAATGGTTATCCATTTATACAAGCTAGTAAGATAATAGAGTTACATTCGAGTAATATCACTAGCCTTTTATGAATCATCACCCTGTAATCAATGAGAGTGACTATCCTGATTCTAAGTTAATGCAATACACACGTGCTAATCTAATGTGATTCATAATGCATAGTATAGTACTAATTAACTTCTCTCTCTGAATTCAGATTGAACGGATGCCATATCGATTGAAATGAATAAAAAATGATGCAATGAATGCTGAGTATAGAGTTTCATCTAATGACTCGCAAATGACATTGAGTTCAGGGCTAAATCATGCCAAAGATGTTAGGAACTAAATATATGTGTATCAGAGCCCGATGTTGAGTGAGATTTGTTCTTTAATTGTATGAAACATTTACTTTTTATGCGCCAGTGGCATGTTCATACTCACAACAAGTTTGGAGGACACAAAAATTGTAGCCTTCTAGCAGTTTGTTGGTTAAAAGTTTCCTAGTTTTATGGCTGGATTTAGACTTTTCAGAGCAATGCTTCAAGTTTTTAGGATAGCCACACATTGTTGTAAGAAAACTCTCATGTCTATGATGAAGCTCCAATTTTCAAGAAACTAGGGTGTTAGCCACTATCTCGAGCCCATCCAAGGCCTCTCAAGTCTAGATTAGGTGTCTAGAATAATAAAACCTTATAAGAAATCTATGTGCTCTTGCTAAACAACCTTCCATCTAATTGAGCCATTGCTTTAGCTATTATCTTGCATGACACCGAGGAAGGTAATGAGTTTCCAAGCTCTAATGGGAAGTTAATGAGTTTCCAAGGTCCAATGGTGTGCCTCTAGCTACATTCAGCTATCTCACACATTCTTTTACAAAGAAAACATTTGTCATACCCATCCTTATTTTTCCTCATCTTTTCAAAATGATGTCATATGATTTTAAATATCACATCCATGCAGTGCAGTCATCTGTTTTACCCCATTAAATCACTAGTATCATAGATGTCAAAACTCAGGATACTATAATAACAAAATTATAAAGCATAAGAAAAGCACAATATCTAATATTTTAAAATATTAAAAGGGTGAATCCACAATTACTATCCTGAGTTGCTTCCTTTTTTCAGCTTAGATAAAGACTATTTACCCCTTGATTGCCTCATAGCCATTTTGAACGTGTGGGAAAAACCCCATGTTGGAGGTCAAAGTTTGCCCCAGTCTTATCCATATACCTATTAGTAGGGAATTGAATATATTGGACCTATGTAGTAGCCATTCCTTACCATCAGGAGCAAGTCTATTCTCATAAAGGAGTTTTTTTTATTTGAAGAAGATGAAATTAAGGTACAAAAGCTTTGGCTGGACCTATATATCAGCCATTCCTTACCATTAGGAGCAACTTTATGACATCAGGTAACACTCTATGACTCTTTATGACATCGGGAGCTACTCTATTCTCAGAAAGGGATTTTTCCAGTTGAAAAAGATGAAATTAAGGTACAAAATCTTTGTTTTTTAGCATGGGATCCTTTTATTTCTTTCCTCTTTTAATCTCACATCTCACTGTGTATTCATTGTCTATTAATAATTATTAAGGAATTTTGTTTTTCTTAGTATAGTTCTTTTGTTTCCATAACGTTGTTTCCATAGCAAAATTGAATAAAAAGTACAAGAAAATCAGAAAAGTACACACCAGATTCAGAATATCTAACCTAATTGAAATATATGTCTTTATTAAAACCATGTGTTGTACTTGGCTACTTTCCGCCAGCTTCATGCTATGGAACATATGGAAGGCGTGGAATGGAGTAACCTTCAAGGCCAAACACCAAACTCCAACAAACATATGGGAGTAAACCACTAGGAACATAAGAGAAACAATCTTAACAGAACGTTGGAGGGACGAAGACTAGCTGGTGTCACAAACGGAGGAGCAAATCTTGAAAAGGCTGGAGGTTAACGAGAGTATGTTAAGTGGGGGTGTCAAAAGAGAAGTCCATGCAAGAGAGGAGGTAGAAAGCAACAGGTACCGCCATCCCCCGCAGGGGTTCATAAAACTTAAATTTGACGGTGCCGCAAAACATAACCCGGGCAAAGCAAGTATTGGGGGAGTCTTAAGGGATGACGGGGGTAATACCCTGAGAACCTTTGTGATGGACTATGAGGAGGCCACTAACAATGAAGTCGAACTGCATGCTCTGAAACGAGGCCTAGAAATAGCGATATCGGTAGAATTCAAGCACATCCAAATCGAGGGAGACTTGAAACTGGTGGTGGAAATGGTAAGGAAATTACAACAACAAAATCCAGTGGACAAAATCAGCAAGAGCTGGAGAATGGCATGGCTCGTAGGAGAAATAGGGAAATTCCTAACCAGAATCGACTATCTAATTCCGTCTCACATTAGGCGATCGGGAAACAAACCGGCTGACTGGTTGGCGAACTGGGGTAGTCGGAATCGAGGTAAGGAGAAAGATAGTGAAGACCTTGCTCAGTGGCTTCCAGAGGAGCGCGATCGACTTCAACAATTTCTTGACGTCGATAAGGGTTGTAATGGCATGTTCGAGGTGAACGGCCAGGATCAGGTGGCATGCAGCAATAGCGAAGAAAGATTACAATGGGCGGCGATAGACAGCACAATCGTGGGAAATTACAGGAGTAATATGAAGGAAAGAGCTGGACAAATGACGAGGCACGGTAGGACAAGCCGAGGCGACAGGGAAGAAGAGAGAATTGAGACATCATCAAGGGAATATTTGGGGCAAGTATGGGAAGTCAGGATAAATGAGAGAGAAAGGATGACAGATGGCGTAAGAGGTACAAAAAGGATACTACAGGAGTAGTCGGGAGAATATTGGAGTTATGAAGCATAAATAAGGACAGACATGTTTTGCCACATCCCGAGGAAGGGACGCGAGGAGGATAATCGACGAATTAAATGGCCAAGTGGAGACATAATGAAGAGGACAATAGGTAGATAATAAACATCACCTAGGGTGGCAGATGGAATGCTCATGCAGTTAGGCAAAAAACATGAAAGAAAGAGGAAAAGCTACAGCGCGACTCACCGACTCAGCTCTGGCAAGGAAAGGTGATATGTTATCTCATGTCCATGTCCTTCTGGCCTTATGTTCGCTAGCTTTCTCATTGTTTGTGCTTGTCCAGAGCTGTCCCGCCTCAGTAAGCAATATATTGGTAGTAAGATAGGTAGAGGCCATCCTGGCCAAAAGTCACTTCACCTCTTCCCCTTCAAAGCAGGGGAGGTCTTAGGTGGCGAAAATCTTGGCTCTTGTTGGGAGGCTCAAACCATGCCGAAAACAGAGAAGTGGAAGGGGAGGGTGGCTTTGTCGGGTCTCGTTGCTCTCCACGATGGGCACTGGAGCCTTACCCATGTTTGTCCTCCAGATTTCTCCCACAGGGCCAAGCCCAAAAGCTCTCCCCATCAGAAGGCTCGGTCTACTATGTTTAACCATGCTGGCCAGCGTGGGTTTTCCTGGGCAATAGAAAGAGGGTGGAGGGACATGGGTCGCTTAGTAGCCAAAACCAAAACCACCCTCAGAACCGCCATTCTAAAGCGAGGTTGGTAAGAGAGTGACTTCTTGCAAATATACAATTCAAAGGCTCTGACTTGTGGTTCGCTGTTGCGATAGGTAGGAAAGTCCGCACAAACTCAAGGTCTTAGGACTGCAGCAAGATGGCTCCGAAGAAGACAAATCCAGCTAAGACCTGATGTTATAGACATTTTTGGGCACTTAAACCCCAACCACAAATGTCCATAAACCAAGGGCTC
The DNA here is from genome assembly GCA_000404065.3 of Pinus taeda. Taxonomy (NCBI): domain Eukaryota; kingdom Viridiplantae; phylum Streptophyta; class Pinopsida; order Pinales; family Pinaceae; genus Pinus; species Pinus taeda. The sequence goes on from APFE031040762.1 coordinate 103,487, forward strand.
TTAAGTCCCTAAAAGCGTTGCTTCACTGCCTAAAGGAACAAAGTAAATTGATTACATCATCTCCCAGAAGTTCTCCACTGAAAACTGCTCATAAATGGTCAAAAGTGGACCATACGAAAGCTCCATGAAGGGGGTGTGATGCATATCACCTTCCCAATGTACAGGGTGTGATGCATACTATTTTTCTCTTCTGTAGGGTGCGATGGTCGGGAATGGACAAATGGCAGGGACCAAAATGCAAGGTGGAAGATCATGGAATCTTCCAGAAGCTTCCCCTCTGACACTTGCCACTCCTTTTTTTACCAGGGATGAGTAAGAAATCTTCATTCTCTAAGTGGAAGCAGGAACTATCAGAGAGAACACACTAATCAATATCCCTAAAGATGACTCACCTCTCTCTAATCATCTATATATGGATCCCTCATCACAGAGATCTGGAGGCTGGAATTTTGTAATCTATAGAGAAGTGTTGTCAATATTCTTGTGTACATTCACAGTGTTGGGTGATTTTGCTTTTCTTGAGGTGAAAGAAGGGCTTCTTAGATGGAGGATGATGCTGTGTCAGAGCTACTCATGGTTGTAATCCTCTTGCTAATTTTATCTGAATAAAGCTATTCTTGTTTCCTTCCATATCCTGGTGTACTTGTTTATATGTTCTTGTATATGGTTAATGTACATCTGATCCTACATTATTTGTGAATTTAGATCCTTGTTTCTTGTGATTCTATAGGTCCCTTTTGAAGCTGAGCAGACAAAGAGAGAGCATCAAAACTCTATCAAGAAGGAGAGGGAATCATGCGCAAGACTCAGGTTGGCCCTCTTGGTTCTCCTCTCATCTATTTTCATAAAAGGAATCAACTGTAGACTTTGATTTTTTGTTTCTAAGATAGCCACACATCTTAGTGGGAATAGTAGCATCCGTGTGGACACTATTCCCGTATAACAAAATGGCGACTCTGCTGGGGAGCGACTAGATTACTTGTTAGCCTATCTATCCTTGTTTCTTTGATAAACATACAGACGAAGCCTGAAGTCAAGCCAGCTAGCCTTCGAAATGCATTCGTCATACGAATACAAAGTACATCAATGCTACTTCAGTCAATCTTCGAGTTTTTGTTTATAAATTAAACAATAGATCTTCAAGCGATCTAATTGCCCTAAGTAGTGGCTTTAGTAAGCTCTTAAATCATCCATGTGTTTTTACATACATTGATCTATACTTATTCAGCTTAAACACCTGAACTAAACTGCAAACTATGAGTGAAGTCTTGTTCAAAGTCTCACACTGTAACCATCGCACCCTGCCTTCAAGGTAGCATGTATGCATCGCACTTCCTAAATGGAGTAACTATGCTACATACTGAGTTCACTGTGTAATAGGTATGATGGTCAGGGAGGACTGATTTTACCCTCCGACTGTCAATTTCTCCAACTATTTTGAGTCTTTTTCAAGAGTTTTTGTTGTCTGTAATCAGTGTGCTTCCATGAATAGTCCCTTCTCTTGCATTATTCTGCCTTGTTAGTGCAAAGAACTATAAAAAAATTTTATGTATTGTGCGTCGTTTTAGTTCTCTCTTGCAAAAAATAACATAGTTAAACTGTCGTCTCTAGATTTGAAGGTGTCGTAGCTGTCATTTTCAGTTTTAGAAAGCAATCATATTATTTTAGATAGTTGATTATACGGTTATCATTGCATAAGACTTGATTTACTAGTTTTAAAGTGTCGAAAACCAATTTCCATTTCAAAATCGCAAAGTGTCTCTCTTGTTTTCACTTCATTTTGAAAAAGGATTTTGTTGAGTACAATCGCTTTAAAAGTATTTCAATTTTGCACGTAGTTTTCCTAGTGTCATTTACACATCAAGGGAATTGAAAACCAATACATGCATGTGCATTTGCAACTTGAATGCCTCGCTTGATTTAGGACTGTGCATATTAGCGTGTGCTCTGTGCTATGTGAAGAAAAGATGCTTGACTTTCTTCCCCCTAGTAGCTAGGATTTTCATTACTGAAAGAAGATAAAACATCTATTTATCATCTTAGACTGCATTTAGGAATTATACATACATCACGTGGTGAACCTGAAAGGAAAACTCCTAACCAAGATCAACTTAAAATAAATCTCAATGAATCTGACAACAATTTGGAACTTAACACAACATCTATAGGTCTAGGCTAGAGACGTATTCCGACGTCGTAAAGTGTGGTAACTGTTTCTTTCAGTGCTGGTTGGGTGATTCCTCCACTCTGAGACGATAAGTGCCAGTACGGACTTGTGCTCACACGTACCGTCGTGTATATATTGGGAGACCACTATAGGTTGCATCCTTTATCCTTAGGAAGTTGTGTCTGCCGCCCTATCAATCATAATGCACCGAACATAGCATTCGGGAAGACTGACTACCATACTGTAAAAAATATTCTGTAGTTTTATGATTGGTTTGGTAATCCTCTCTGCCTAGATTTCTAGAGAAGTCCATTTTTCTCCTTTTCAGACTCCTTAATGGAAAAGGTCCTCTGAGCACTTGTCACTTCAGGCTGAATAAAAATTGAAGGCGACTAGAGTCATCTTTTGTTTTTTCTCGATTCTTTAAAATTGAAAAAAAAGTTGTGTTAAAGCATCTAAAATTCATTTAACTCGAAAAAAAATTCCCCTTTTTATTTTGAGTTGATCAAGTAATCCGCAATCATGGAAGAAAGTCAATCAAAACCACGTTGTTCGAGGAGACTTATGAGTTAACCATCGTTGACTCCGGAAGCGAAGCCATTCTGGACAAAGCGAACTCCTTTAACCAGGGCAAAGTCCCCTAGGTTGGTTGGAGCAAGCACTCCAACATCCTCAGAGACTCGAGTTACTCCGAACATTTTTGGAATCCCTGCCTCTACGGAAGAAATTCCGCAACAGCAACAGGACATTACAACTGATCCTAGTGCGACGTTTAACACTTCTATTCCTAAACCGGTTCCGTCTAAAACCGATTCAGAAGGTGTTACTCCCCAACTGTCTACTGCTGCAGGACTTACATCTTCTTCGACACCAGAAATATTTTACGGACCTGACGATCTACCTCTTCCCCCTGGATTGATTGCCATAGAAGAGATTGTGGAAGATCCATCGTCTAGCACTCCAATGCAACTTCAAGTTGGGATTTCCCTATATCCTTCTTCTTCAGAAAATATTTACCCACCCTCGAAAGTTCTTGAAGAATTGCTAAGGAATCTTTTGGACAGACTTAACATGTCTAAACGACCGTCAACATCAAGGACTGTGTCACTCAACACAGCAACAGCAGAAGCCCCTTCTACTACTCTGACAATGTTTACTAGCGTGCCATCTGTCCCAACCAGTTTTCAATCACTGGATGGAGTCCATCCTGGGACTATTTCGACAGTATTGATTATTTTCGTTTGTTCGTCTAGAATTATATCAGGAATCTCTTACATTGAGTCTCGACAAATTGATCCATCACAAGGTCAGTTTGGGAAAACTGGTCCCCAAAGGAAAATTATTCCTTTGAGCACTAGATTATCGTCGTATGGAGGGCCATATACCCTTTCATTGTCTTCCCCAGAAGGACGACCATGTGTGAGTTCGCAACAAAATTTGGGTTTTGTTGGAATCACAACTAGCGGTTGGATACATTCCTGTCTCAACAACCAAGAGTTGTATGCTCAATAAAACAAAGTTCACCTATGACAAACATTCCCAGTATCGCAAGTACAAGCATCACCAATTGTATGCCAACCACAATTTTCTCAGGTAGCGATACAACAATCTCTTGTACCCCTGACACAACCACAACCACCCACTAGTGGAATGGCACAGGTTCAAATGGGGAACCACAACCCCAATCTTGGTCAAACAGTCAGTGCTGGACAACAGTCCATGGCTTCACAAACATGGCTGGTGCAATACCAACAACCGCAATTCTAGCAAGCTTACCAAGGATATGAGCAACAAGTCTTTGCGAGTAACGAGCAGCCGTATCAACCATATCATAATGATTATGCCCATCAACCTTACCAAAGTTACCAACATCAAATGCATTATGCTGGTATGCAAAGACCGACTGCTCAAACAATTCTGTCTTATCCTAGGTATGCTCAACCAAGCCTAAATCAATAGTTGCCCTTTGTGGCAACTCTAGAGTTACCAGATCTAAGTCGACTAACGAACGATCCAATTGCCTACGCCCCTTGGTGGCTGGCGATCCCGCACAAACTTCCGTTGGATACTACTAAATTCAATGGAAATTCGGGCGAAGACCCATCGAATCATGTGATGACCTTTCATCTATGGTGTTCGTCAAACACTCTCAATGATGATTCAATTCGGCTTTGCCTCTTTCAGCACATGTTAACTGGTCCAGCAGCAAAGTGGTATATTGAACTTCCTAGAGCTTCATTTGATAACCTTAGTATCATAGCCACAACCTTTTTAACCCATTTTCAATTACCTATCAGGTACAAAATAGGAACTGAGTTACTTACCAATTTCAAACAAATGACAACCACTCACATATCTGATCATATTCATGAGTGGCAGCGTCGTCACAGAATGGTAAAAAAATACGTTCCTGATCAGCTATTGGCTGAATGGTTTATTAACTCACTATTTCCCGCTATTATAGAAGATGTGGCAAAGGGGAGATTCGTCATTGAAGAGCAAGTCATTGCTCGTGCAAAATATCTAGACTTGATCTATACTCAGTCTGGCACGCTCTACGATAAAATCCGTGATGCTCTTAGACCAGAATTCTCCGTCCCTCCGCCTCCTAAATCAAACAAGGACTCTCATGCCAGGGATGGTGCCATAGGCATGACAAGCACTAAAACCGCAAAGGACACATCCAAAAAGGCCTGCACGGTTTCGAGTCAAGATGCAAATGAAGAACTTCTAGCATCGAAAGTAAATGTTGTGTCAATAGACAAAGGCAAAGAAACCAAGCAATTAGGAGGCAAGAAGAAAAAACAAGGGAAGAAGAAAAACTAGGGAGACTCATCTCCTAGGAAATCTTCTGCAAACCCTTCTGGGAATGTGAAACCCAAAACTCCATGTCATATATGTGATGAGTATCACTGGACATGCGACTGTCCATTTAAAGAAGAACTTAGAAAATCTTTCAAAATTTCAAAAACCTCGGCTGTATTGACTGATATGTTTCCAAACCTAGGAACGAATATGGTTGATAACAAAAATGTTTCCCCATCCCAAGTGCTAATGTTGTCAGTCTTGAAGCAACTGAATAACACTCTTATAATGACAAGGAGTAAAGATTACGGGAATCCACAGATGTTGAACAACAAGGACAATGAACAACCTAGTAGTTCAACAACGACTTCAACAGAAGTTGTGCCACCCGTCATTCCTAAATTACAATAAAACAGCCAAAGGGAGTAGTACACAAATTGACGTTTAATCCTCGTGCCCGAGAAGCACAACACTATAATATAATGGAGGATTTAGCCCAATCTCCATTTGCGATGTTGACTCTTGAAGTGCTACAAAATTGCCCCTCCCAAAAGCAGGCTTTATTGTCAGTAATAGGTGGGATTGACCCAACGGATTCCAATCTTGTATCTTTTAATCATAAAGGATACGACCCTCAGTTACCAGCTCAACTAGCTTTCCTCATTCAAGTGAAATCTCTCAACAAAACTGTTCATAGAACAATTATTTATGAGGGGCCATCCACATGTATCATGTCGATGAGTTGCTAGAAAACTCTGTGGTCTCCCTCTTTGTCGCAATCATCAACAACGTTAAAAGCATTTGATAGACAAAAGTACACCCCGTATGGGATACTAAGTAACTTACAAGTCGAACTAGGGGGAAAAACAGTAGAAATCAATGTTCAAGTTATCGACAGAAATATTGACTACAACATCCTACTGGGAAGACCCTGGATATATGCCATGGCGGCAGTTGTTCGACCTACTTTAGGAAAATTTCATTTCCTTCCCAAGGAGGAATTACAATCATCTACCAAAAAACTTTTCTCCCCAACAGTTCGCAAGTTACGGGAAGCATTCCAATGATCCACAGAAGCCTTGGCATGCTTCATAATATTAGAGTAGGCCTACTAAAAGACCCTACGTTAATGGGAACGTTTACCCTACCGCCTCCTAACAATTTGGTGGAATTGGCTAATATAGGAACCTTCCATATGATATCTTCCATTCAAAAGATATCAGAAAACGATGTTAAAATGGATCATTCGCAGGTTTTGCCTCTAACCCCACTCGAAATATTATAGCAATCAATATTCTCAGCATGGGAGGAAAACCAGCATCAACAATCATCAAGCGTTTGGATAGATAGGTCTAAGGAATATGGCACCCCTTCAGATCCTTGGTCACAAGTAAACCTTATAGATGAAGGAATCATTCAATCAATGATGAATGATCGGGCACCATGGGAAGATCACCACCATCGTTCCCATCTTTCTACTTGTAAAGAAGATAATTCCGGCTACCTACAACATCCTTCAGTATTTGACTTTCTGAGGAATACTGTAAACACGGTGGATTCTGAAAGAAACCTATCCAATATCGAAGAGACTATTGCCATAAACATCTCGACCAAAACAAATGTTGAAGAGAACATTAATGTTGGCAAATATTTTTCTTCTTCCGGACGGGAAATATATAGCACTCTCTTTCACAAGTTTAGAAATGTCTTTGCTTGGTCATATGATGAAATGCCAAGTATCGACTCGAGCATAGTTGAACACGAGATTAAGATGTATCCAGATGTCAAACTAGTACGACAATGGCTAAGGAAGGTGCACCCTAAGAAAGCCATTGCCATTAAGGCGGAAGTCGAAAAACTCCTCCATGTTGGTTTCATTTACCCCATTCCTCTAACCCATTGGGTATCCAATATTGTTCCTGTTATGAAAAGACAAGGAACGATTAGAGTGTGCGTTGATTACAGGGATGTAAATCAAGCTTGTCCAAAAGACAAATACCCTACACCCTTTATCGACCAGATTATTGATGAATGTGCCAGATGTGAAATCTTTTCATTTATGTATGGATTTTCTAGGTATAATCAAATAAATATTCGCTCACAGGACTAGTCAAAGACTACATTCATTTGTCCGTGGGGCACATTCGCATATCACAAGCTACCGTTTGGTTTGAAGAATGTAGGGGCAACTTTTCAGAGAGAAATGAACTATTATTTCCATGACATCAAAAACATCATTCAACCTTACCTCGACAATCTCCCAACTCATTCGTGAAAGTGAACCGATCATCCACGCCATTTGAGAGCAATATTTCTACGTTTCCGACACTAGAAGGTAAGACTCAATCCACACAAATGTGTGTTTTGTGTTAGTTTTGGTCGTTTACTTGGCTTCATTTTCTCAAAGGATGGGATTTGTCTCGACCCTTGTAAGGTTTAGGTAATCATTGATTTGCCTCCCTTCAAGCCTGCTTCAGATTCAGAAACTCCAATGGAAAGAAAATTGCCTCAGGAGGTTCATTCCAAATTACGCTGAACTAGCTAAAGTTTATACCCATCTGTTGAAAAAGGATGTGCCCTTCGTTTGGGACCAGGTCGCACAAGCCTCCTTTGACGCTTTAAAGAAATCTCTAATACAAGCGTCATTAATGTATGCTCTTGATTATCAAAAAGACTTTAACCTGTATCTGGCTGCAACAGATACGACTATAGCAATGGTATTAGTTCAAGAAGATAATGGAATTGAACATCCTATATATTATTTAAGCCAAAACTTAAATGATACGGAAATGAAATACTCCTACGTTGAAAAGCTAGCCCTCGTAGCTGTTCAAGCAATACAAAAATTTCGACACTACGTCCTCTTTAGGAAAACTACCGTTCTTTCACATTGCAACCCCGTGACTTATATATTGTCGCGACAGTTGCTGGGGGGAAAGTATTCGAAATGGATAGTGATTCTACAAGAGCTTGATTTGGCATTTAAAGGATCCAAATCAAAGAAACACCTGGTATTCGTGGAGTTACTATGCGATCTCCCATCATCATCCAACGATGCAACGTCCGAAGAAGCAATCGTGGATGAAATTTTTTTTTTGATATCTTCAAGTGATTTGTGGTACGGAGATATAATCATTTGTCTCTAGACGCAAACATACAGGTCTAATACCTCACGCTCCGAACAACGACGTATTCGATACCAAGCAAAGGACTATGTGATCGTCGGTGATACTCTTTATCGTTGTGGTATCAATACCATTCTGTGGAGGTGCCTCACCCTTGAGGAGGCCTAAAAAGTCTTGAATGACTACCATTTAGGCACATATGGGGGCATCAATCTGGTTATGCTATGATGCAAAAAATTTTGCGAGCAGGATACTTCTGGCCAACAATGTTCAAAGATTGCATAACCAAAGTTAGAAGTTGTCATGCTTGTCAAATTTTCAATAGAAAAACCATAAGACCATCGAGACTGCTACAGCCAGTAGTAGCTGTTGGGCCATTCACAAAATGGGGCATATATGCCATGACATGTAACCCCACCTCGACCCGGGGGCATGGGTACATAATAGTCGCGGGGGACTATTTTACCAAATGGGCCGAGGCAATGCCTACATTAAAAAACAGCGGCAAAACGACTGCCCTTTTATTTTTCAATCACGTAGTCTCCAGATTCAGCGTTCCACAGGCCATAGTCACAGATCATGGATCGCATTTTTGCAATCACATGATGGTTGAGTTTTCTGTCAAATTAGGACTGTCCCACGACAGCTCTACTCGGTACTATCTGCAAGCTAACGGATAAGTTGAAGCAATCAACAAGGTCCTAAAGCACATGCTGCAAAAGGATGATCAGAGCCCACAAACGGGATTGACACCTAATCCTGTACTCAGCCTTGTGGGCATACCAGACATCGGTAAGAAATGCAACTGGATTCACACGTTTTCAATTGGTGTACGGTCTTGAAGCAATCTTACTGGTCCAATGTGAAATCTCATCCCTCAAACTCGCAGTCGATCTTCTCCCCGGAACCTCAGAAGAAGAGGCTCATTTCATGGAATTAATCCATTTGGATGAAACCCATCATGATGGAGCTTCGGCTAATGAGGCTCATAAGAAACGAGTCAAGGCACAGTTCGACAAGAATGTCAAACCTCGCGTCTTCTCAGAGGGTGACCTAGTATTACTTTATGACCAGGAATCTGATAAATTGGGAGCAGGAAAATTCAAATAGTTATGGATGGGTCCCTATATTGTTAAACGAGTATTAGCAAAAGGAGCCTACAAGTTGATGGACTATGATGGGATTCCACTGGCGCAACCTCGTAATGAGTTGTACCTCAAACGCTACTATGCTTGATCGCGCATAGTAGTCCTCGTGCTTTTGTTACATTTTTGTTTTAGCCAAGAGCATTTAATTTGGTTAAGTAATCCACATTTTTCAATCATTTTAGATTTCGAACATACTGGAATCATTCGTTGGATATGCCAACGGAGCAAGTCATAGCTCGTGGAATCTTTCTTCTGCGGCATGGGCCATTTTCAATCCCAGCAATGAGTTAACGAGTTTCAGAGGAGTATGTATTGGTTGTTCCACGAACAATATCGCTAAGTACAGTGCATTAATAGAACTCCTTTCTGATTCCATTGCACATGGTATATGCTGAGTTGTAGTTGGGCTAGACTCAGAGCTCGTCATTCTACAACTCACCGACATCTATGCTATACGAAATCCAGCTATCTTTCACATGTTCCTAAGGGTCAAAATTTTGGAAAGATAGTTTGATTTCATCCAATATCAGCATATTTCCAGAAGTTTAAACACATTAACAGACTCATTGGAAAATTATGTGTTAGATATACATTTGCGACATTTATAAAAAGAAGCATCACATCAATATATGCAACAGGATCATGTAACTGAACCAAAATAAAGCTCCGAAAATCAAAACTATATTCCATAAACTGTTTATGATCTATAGATAATGTTCTGTAACCAAGACAAAATTGGTCAAATGACCCAAGACTAAAAAATTCTAGGGGGCACCCTAGCCTAATGGTGCTGATGATAACAGGTCAGTGCCTCTGCAATCATGCGTAAGAGCCTAGTCCATCGACTCAACACTCCAATAGTATGACGCTGCAACTGCAAAGGCAGCTCATCAGTCCTCACTTCCGCAATGCCAAGGGTAAGGCCCTCAACCTAGTCCTGTAGTGCCGAAAGAGTCTCAGCCACGTCAAGGTCACGAAGGATAGCCCTCCCAACTGCTTCTCCTACTGGAGAGCCGCTGGGTCTCTATGGTGCACTACTGGGTGAACTGGGGCAACATCTGCATGAGCACATGAGTTTTTATTAGTCTTGATCAGAAGAATATAAGAACATTATAAACAACAATGAACAAAGATATGGTCAGAAGAAAATTACGCATGACACCCCACTGCTCTCCAACTGGCAGCACCAAATCTAGATCACCGACGAAATCCATACCAGGATATGGGAACTTGGCATAGACCATCTCATGATGGTTGAACCACTCAAAGAAGGTCTCAGAGAACGAAATTTGGGGCTGCCCAACATGCCGAGAAATGAGGTCAACCCATCTTTGCATCCGTGGTTTTGTCGGTGGAGGTAGGCCAAGTGATATGTATTGTGGCTGCATCAATGGGATTTGCTCCTAGGCGAAAGTCATCAAAATGGAACCATAACCAAAGTTCTTAGATCTGCCGCTCTTCACCTTGGTCAACTGTTCCTTCATCACAGAAAGTACTGCATCACACCAATTGAATACCTTTGGTTCAAGGCATTCCAGAGCATACTGCATGTAAGATCTGTTGGCTATATGGAGAGCAGAACTACCAGCCAGTGTAGCAAAAGTAAATAGGATGGTCCACAAGGGCTGATCAGTGACGTCTCGGATGTTGATCTTGCCATCCGCACTCAGTTGAGATCCCTTTTTGCAATGTCGGTGAATGTACTCCCTTACAGACTCACCCCCAAAGGTGGAACCTGATAAAGAGAGAGGGGCATCGTGCCTCGATAAGCCGGTCAGAAAATAGATGTCCACCACTGTCAAGGGGATCGATTTGCCACTAATCTGGAATACTTGGTTGATAGGATCCCAAGCATTGATGAAATACTATAACAAACTAATTTGTTGCATCATGCTCGAGATACGGAAAAACTTCAGCAAGCCACAATTTCGTAATGCAGCTACTGTGTCCGGATCATGTAAAGCACCAGCATCCTCTTCTTCATGCTCGCATTCTCACCATGTGACAACCATTTTCCTCCAATGAATCTCTAAAAAACAAACAAGGGAAGTGTTATGATCTTCATTTGGTGAAAACAGGCAAAAATTTCATGAGGAAACTATGCAAAAATTTTCCTCCCTGCGCCCATCGCACCTAACAAGTGTTTTAGGAGCGATGCATATTGACTAGTCAGTGGTGACATCAGTATGCATCGCATCTTTTGAATAAGGAAG